>JANQDE010000087.1:82420-113137 GCA_037157785.1 Cephalotes varians
TAGATAGATAGATAGATAGATAGATAGATAGATAGATAGATAGATTGGTTGGTTGGTTGGTTGGTTGGTTGATTGGTTAGTTGGTTCATTAGTTAACTGGTTCATTGATTGTCTGGTTAGTTAGTTAATTGGTTGATTGGTTGGTTGGTTGACTGGCTGATAGTATGATAAACACGAATACATTCTAGACGCCCAATACGATTGCATAATAAATATCACGATACGATAATGATAACTGCAACAACGATGACGACGACGATGACAATGGTGACGATGACTCTTGATTTTCTCACGTGAAACCGGAAAAAGAGAATAATTTCAGGGGCAGATTGTCCATAATTGCGAGATCACATGTTATTATGTTTCTCTTTACATTCCCTTTTTCTTTTGTCACCTTTTTCTCTTCGTCTCTCGATGTTCGAAAATTCTGCAAATATATTGAGACGAGCACAGATAGATGCAATTGCGACGCTATACGATAATGATATTGCAACGGCTGGAAACGAAACGGAATTGGAGAATATACCAGTTTGAAATTAAAAGCTCGTTCTGATTTGCTTCCACTCGTTTTGATTTGCTTCATTTATTTTATACTTGCGGTCATCGCGGTGCAATTGCTTTCTATATATTTGTACACACACACGCACACGCACGCACACACACACACACACACACACATATACACACTGCGTGCAAATGCACGATCAGTATTTACTTCTATCTCTAAGTCTGTTTTGAGTTAGTCAATACATTATTTGATTAAAAAGTGGTTTATATCGAGCACAACTGCGTTGAATCACACTTTTAAAGAAAATCCGATGGTGTTGTATAATTTCGATAATATCGTAATTGATGTAAAACGAATCTTCAATGATTGCATGTGCATGAAGTAGATGAAAAAGATCTTAATTGGTAATGGAAAAACACAATTTTGTTTCTGGTTGGTTCTTGGCGGTCAGCCAACGCGCGAGATCGTTAAGTTTCGTGTCTCCTAGCAGAAGCAACGAAAATTCATAAGAGAACAGGAGAGGGGTTAACGGAGGTTGACAGCCACCCGTGATGATCCGATTGAACTGTCTGTCCTTTCATACGCCGTATTTTTAGTCAATGTCTGACGTTCTATCCACAAATGGGATCAAGCCCGATGTGCACTGACGAATTCGAACTAGCCGAAACTAAATGAATATTCATTGCTTTGCTGAATAAATTCATTATTCATCTAGAATTCAATTTGCAATGTTAGATATATCGGAAACTAAGCCTTAAATTACGATTCCATTAAAATAAAATCCATTTGAAAACGTTTCTGCCGGAATTTGGTTATTCACTCGCAGCATCAAAATTTAATATACGGAGGTGCTCTTTAATTTTAATCGCTCGTAATTTAAGAATAAGGTTGCCGTCTCGCTGGGATAAATCCGAGATTGATCTTTAGCCGAGAAAAGAAGAAAATGATTATGATTGGTCAAAATCAGCTTCCATTGTATCATCGGTCTAAACAACCGTCTCGTCTGAGAACCGCTGGATGCACCACGCGGCGGCGACCGGCGACGCATTGGTGGGAGTCAAATGTCACACCGCGTGACTCACCGTCGCCTCCGAGTGCTCGCTGCAACTTTTCCTGCGCACGGCGTGTATACCTTGCGCGCCTGCAATTCGCGCCACGCCTTCGACGAGCGAATTGATGATCGGCGTCGGCGATCACGCCGCGAAGAGAAAAAAAAAGATCACAGCGCGCGCTCGAGCGATGTCGAAAGACGGTCGCCGATAATTCGGATCGATTTCGCGAAATTCCGAAATTAACTCGGCGTTCCACGAGATACCGTTCGCCACCTCATCGTCCATTAACAAACGCGTGCGTACTACTTTGCATTCTAAGTGGAACTCGAGCACTTGTACTTTTATCTTTCCTCGAAGAAGTCATATTATATCTATCTCGATCTTCAATGCGACGCGATAAACGTCCGCCACATGCCGGCGAAATAAATGCTCGTGTTCCTGTTATCGCCGTCTGCCAACGCTATTTGCTCGTCTATGTCTTTAAATAAGACAGATTTCTTTATGCACATTGCGTCTTCATCTTTTGCTTTAAGTTGAAGTTTAAGAACGTAACGATCTTGTACGACTCCATCGCGCGGTTCAATCAAATCTGATCACAACACAAATATTTTACAAAACACAATTTTTCATTCATTGCTCATTCAATATTATTACAATATGATTTCATACAACACAAAATATTGGGAAATGTTTTCAAAAAATATTTCTTATAAATATTACAAGAAACATTTTAAAAAGATTTTAGTAACATGGTTTCAAAATCTGTTGTAGTAACATTTTTCAAAATCTGTTTAAAAAAAAGGTTTATAATTTTCAGAAAATATTTTTAAAATATTATGAATTACGCGAACAATACCGCCATCAGATGACGGGTTTTATTTCTTTCTTTATTTCTCGTAAGTAAAAAACCATAGAGGATACAATAAAAAAACGCTCATTATGAGACTTCTCAATTACATATAATATATTACTAATAAAACGATGAAATATTTCCTTGAAGATGAATACTCCAAAAATTAGGCTCCGAGACAAAAGTACAGTGTTTTGATAACACAATTTCGTTTAAAAGTTAAATTTTTTGGAACTCTTAATATTTTCAAAAAATTTTACAAATGTTATCGAATATATGCGTGCAATTTTTTATAAATACCGTTGAAAATATTTTTTCGGCACGATCTAGGATAGACATAGATTTTAAAAACATTTTAACATTTTAAAAATATTTTCGTGAATTATTTTAAAATATGTGAATCTTTCTAAAAAAGATTTTTTAAATATTTTAAAAATATTTTATATACTATATAAGGCTGTCTTTCTATAACCGGCAAATAATTAAAAATAGATATAATATATAATAATTACTTAACCTTTTATCAATATAAATTGTCGATATTTATTTACTAGATTCGAGCGAAATCATAATAGTTACGCGTATATGCGCTATACTCGTAATAATAGTAGTGAGTTAAAAGTGGTCGACGATATATGTGCCGCAGTGCTGGCTCAGACGACAGATATAACTCGTCGATATCGTCGTCACTCCGAGCAGGCGTCATCTTTCAACGTCCGATGAGCGATGCTAAATTGTCGATCGTGCACGTAACATGTCGACACAAGCGTTTGCTCGTACGGATCGCCGATTATTTAGACAATGGACGCGCGATAGCGATCGCACCTGAGGATCCGACGGGAAAGAGGAAGAGAACGCGTGAGTCGAGCTATGTAAGAAAAGGACAGGGGAAAGATGGAGAAATCGTAAATTAATCGATCGTCGACGCGGTTACTTGTCACCGGTTCGATATCGGTGAGCGAGATTGTTCCGAGCGTGAGACGCGGACGGCCCGATAATTCCGTCGCGGTAATTAAATCAAGTAATTAGGGCGGGCCTCAACGAGCCATCCGTCCCTTCGGCGTGGCTGTCGTTAAACCGTCACTGTCGTCGTGCGACGCTCGTTTATTACGTCAGTTATTACTGTCAAAGTCGTCGGAACATATGTGTTTCCTTGATATTAACGAGACATTTTATTGACCCTATCGTAGGAAGATGTGCTTCCTCAGGCGATTCGGTCGATTGCTATTCCGAGTCTGCTCAAGATAGCACTTTGCACGGATTTACTCGGAATATCAGGAATATTCATCGTTGTTAATCGCTCAAGTTTGCATCTCAGAACTTAATTCCGATACGTTAATTCGTTGTTTTACAGTTTGGTAACATATGTTTGGTAACATACATCTAAATACTATAACCTATAATATATGAGGCAATTTGTTATACGTATGTATCTACCCGAACATCTGAGAAAATCAATTTTATTTGGTTGATGATAAATTGCATTTTTTATTTGGCGGTTGATAAATTGCATTTTTGGAATCCGCTTTTAAAAAAGGCATTTAGTTGTTACCGCTTTTCCACGCTAATTAATTCTCTTGCTTTGTTTGCTTCGTGTTGCGAGAGTAACTGTCAGGAATCGTTTTTGACAGTTTATAAACGTCAAATTATCGTGATTTCGTGATTGATTTATATATATTTATTCTTTGTACAAAGTAAAAAATAAAAAACTAAGTAGCGCGCGTCTGTGATGTTTGTGAATTCACAAAAAAATTTTTAATTTTGAGAAGAAATATTGAATGTTGAGCAAAATACCATGATATCACAATAAGAAAGAAATGTGTTTTATATAAATCGTTTTAATCGGCATTAATTTAAACTGGTATATTTATTATTGTTTTATTATAGTATCGATTTATTTTTGATATAATAAAAAAAAGTGTTTAGAAGAGCAAATGAAAGTAACGGCGCGGTAATCAGTACACATAAAATTCAAAGTATAAAATATATTTAATTAGTGATACATCCATATAAATTTCAAATGTTTCAGCGATATTCGAAAAAATTTCCTTTCGCAGTTTCTTATTCTTAGCAAGGGTGAAATATCCTTCAACTTTCCATGACTCAGAGATGAACGACATCACTAGTTTTTAAGCTAAATGAGTCAGATATTAAAATAAATTCAACCAATTGGACAGACCGGCAGACAACTGAAAACTAGAATCTCTGAAGTAATAGACAAATAAAGAACACCAAAATAATATTAATTGAAAATTAATTATTTCTAAACATAGGATAGATCTCAATCATGAGTTTGGGAAGGCATAAAAATATTAGACAATAAAAGATTTTTTAGGAGAAAGACTCATATCTGAAATGCTAAATATTTAAGTAGAAAAAAATTTAAGTTTAAATTTACATTCGGATACTGTAGTTTTTACACCACAAATTTTTACAGGATTATATCTTCATTTTACACAATTTTAAACAATCTGATCTTTATGTATTATTTATTTAGACAACACTTCACAATTATTTACTTATGTCTTTTTATTATCGACAGACAGTTTTTTACCGTTACTTTTGTGTTTTATCCCCATTCTTATAATTTTAGTATGATATAGTCAATGATATAGTTGAGTAATTAAATTTATTTTAATATCTGACTCTATTTCAATTATTTGAATATTAATTTATTGCTACGTTTTGCATTTCTGTATTGTCTTTTGTGCTTTATTTTGTAATCTGATTCTCAGCTCTAGGTAAAAATTTTTATCCGTTCCATCATCAACTCAGGTGATAATGTTAAAAATTTGACTTTCTTTGATATTTTCTACATCTTTTATCACTTAATCTAAAATTAATGATGTTGTACATCTCTGAATCATCGAAAGTTGAAGGATACTTCATTCATCGCATGTTAAAAATAAGAAAGGCGGAAGGAAACTTTTTCATCGAATATCGCTAAAGATGATTTAAATGTAAAAAAATGTTAAAAATTTACATGGATATATTCACTAATCGAATATATTTTTTGCTTAAAATTTTATGCGCATTAATGAATGTGCGCGATAATTACTCTCATTTGCCATAGAAACATTCTTTACGTTATTTTGAATGTCAAGAGTCCATTACATTATATTATTGATTCATTTTTGACGATTACGAATGCATGTTATAATCTTTTTACATTATACATATTTCATCAAAATAAATATTTTCTGTATAATTATTCGCTGTTTTAATTGCGTAAAGTCAATCGTTCCTGCTGCATGTTTAGATCATAAATTATAGAAAAGCCAGTCGCATATTTGCTTGCACCGAATCAGTTAACGCGCTCGTTAATTAATGCGCGATTAGCATGTTCTTCCCATAAAGAACCGCGGACGAATATATATTCCCGGTAGAACGCAATTTTGCTCCGGAAAGATAAACAGCGGCCGCCGTTGCGTCGTTCGCAATGTTAAATTCTGTCATGCGAATATCCTGACTAGTAGAAACTGGGAAACAGATGCAGCGAGCATCCCGAAACTTCGGATTTCAAGTACAACACGGTACTATCCGCCGACGCAAAGGGATTCGCAAACTTCTACGTTTAGCTTACAGTAGCTTATCTCTAGATATATATACGGTGTTCCGTTCTCTCAACGCATTTTCATCTTTCTTCATTCTTTCCTTCCGGATTAAAACTAATCTTTTTTTGATAAATGTGTCAAGACATAAATGTGTCATAACATAATTTTCGGTTTCACCCCCAAAAAAAAATTCTAATAAGCGAGGAATTCTTCTGAGCATTTCCTTTAAGCGAAAAAACTTATATGAAGCATAAGCATCTTTGACACGTATTCATCCATAAAAACGTGAACTCATGAGTTATCAAGAGCAAATTCCTTTACAGGAAATTCCATTATAATAATTTGAATAGTCTCTTGAAATAAGAGAAGATACGCAGGATACTCGTGGCATTTGTTAAAAGAAGATTGTCATTTATTTGCTACGCGATGTGCTAGATTCTTCTAGCATTAAGAGGATTGCAATCTTAATCCAGTATCTCATGGTTATAAGATATTTCTCTACATTTTGGAATAACTTCTTGAAACCGTATATATCAGAGGAAAATCCTCTAGAATCAAGAGGATAAAGAATAGAATTTTTTTGGGTGTTATATATAAACTAAAAATTAAAAAAAAAAAATTAAACTTTAGATATACAAATAAATGCAAAGAGTGTTCTTTCGATTTAGCGGATCCTTTCAATAATATTATAATTTATAAAAAAAAATGTGGACAGCTCGTAACATCTCACAACGAATATCTCATATTTTGTACCTTCTATCCGTCCTAAGCGATCGGTTAAAACGCCACCGGATGATGAAATCAATTTCACGGGCTTTACTACCTCGGGACTCGGCCGCCTCGAAGTTGAATATTGTTTATGGAATATCCCAGGCGGATATCCGTGCTGAAACACGCTGCTATTACACACCGCGTCTTGCACGACACGCGATCGACGTCGACGATCGTTAGAGACAGAAAGAGAGAACCCGAGGAAGAAAGGCGTGGAGAGCGCTTTCTTGCGCGCCACACGCGATTATGCGCGCGGATACATGCTCATGCGTGTGCTTTGCACCGAGATTTATGTCGACGGCGATACCTTTCTCTCCGCATAGAAATGTCGGTAATGCGCTGCGCCACGGTGCCGCGTACGTAATGCATTATCCTTAATGAATCGACTGTGTAAAGCCTTATAACGTATCATATTTCACTTACGCATCGATGAAGACTCACCCGTCTCTTCTCGCGAAGCGTAACTGTCTAATCTCGTAACTGCCATCGAATTAAATGGAGCGAGGGAACATCGTGATACTCGTGCACGTGTCAAAAATGAAACGTGATATCAAATGATCCCGATCCCTCCACGCGTTAGTCTCTATCTAATTGAGAACTGCTCGTTGTACGCCTCATCCTGGCGAGATTTGCATCTCAAAGAGCAGTAATCTAGCTAAGAAATAAATTACCTTTCACTACTTTTATTCCCCATGATTTCTTCTCTCTTACATTTATCTCCTTTTTACTTCATTATATATTTATTTACATTTTATTGAACAAAATGACTTCAACTGTATCCGGATGTACAAGATAAAAAATCACAGTAATATTCAGATATTATGGTAAACAAAATGCAATATATACAATATATCGAGATTATAAAATATATCACGTTTAATTTACAGCCTTAATCGAAATTCATCGGGTAGTACACTGGCTTTATACAGCTTTTTCGCGCGTAATATATATGTATACATACGATTTTAGATACGACACACCGATATCTATTTGCGGACAATTGTCGCGCGTTGCATTGTCGTGCAGCAACCATTAATGACGCGAGACGCGTGAATCACGGGACATCTGCAATTGTAACGCCCCGCTCGCTGTTGCACGCGTGTGGCGTTAATTTCTCACCACACACGTACGACGTACATCTACCGTACATTACTCGTGGAACGCGCGTTATTTTTTTCTTCGTGTCGAAACGCGAAACAAAAATCTCACATAAATCAAACGCCATTCAACGCCAAAAATATCTTGCCGATTTTAAAATGTCTGGAAAGAAGGTATTGACTTTACGCGTCTCACACACGCGCAATATACAACGATTATAAATTATGTATAAATATGTCAAACTGAATAAGACGCGAGACGAGCGCCCCTCTGAAAATCCCAATTTGCAAACTGCTTCCTGCCGTTTTTGCTACATCCTGCACGCCGTTTATTGCATTTGCATGCAAACTTTATCTACGCTCCACCATAATTTACGATGACAGGCTAATTTCCTGGCAGGATTGTTGCACCGTAATTAACTCACATGCGAGTGAATCGTACTGTTCGAAAATGCGTTAACTAAGTAAAGAGAATTTTGCGAACATTGCGAATGGAGTGGCGTCGCTAGGATTTTCCATGTTTCATCTTTAATCGCATGCTGATAATCGCGCTGGCGCGATGAGAGTCGTTCACGTTCGTCCGTTCGTTCGTTCGTTCGTTCGTTCGTTCGTTCGTTCGTTCGAGGGTATTAGCAAATAATACCTGGGTCCTCTTGAAAGGTGCATCGTGCGTCGCGCGTAGCAACGCTAAGGATCCGCCCGTAATTTCAACATCGCACAGTCATAACGAGTCCCGAGACAATGGCTCGTATATATCGGGTGGCAAAAGAGTAGTGCGTGGGCCGACCGTCGTACCGAATAATGCATACGCAGCGGCGATACCGTGCAATTCCGTGAGAAATTATTGTCGAGTGCGATCGCGCCGCGAGAATTTCTGTGTCTTGTCTTTGTGGTTTGCTTGTTCTGGCGCTGCTCGAAATTAATAACGCGCCGGCCTTAACGAGCTCATTAACCACGACGTTTCGTAAAGTCCCGTAATTTATTAGATCGTTGCGTATGAATTAATCGGATTTTGAGGTCTTGTTAAACATTTATGTCGAACGTTTATTGGATCATTGGATGTATATATTATATTACTTATTAGGAGTGTGAATTAGTTTTGAGGGATTTTTTAAAAATGCATTTATTCAAAGAAAGTACATTTACAACATTCGATACTTTGACTAGTTCCGAAGTGAATTGAGCCGAGTTTTCGTCCAATAATTTTTGCAATTCTGCATCTTGTTTGGCTGTCCCGAATGTTTTTTGTCACTGACATCAAAATCACTTTTGAACCGTCTAAATCAGTATTCACAATATTCAGTTTTAATCGATAAAGAAGACTCTCCTTAAGTTTTAATAAGCTTTGAGTCGATAACTATCCGCGGCAGTTGTCTTCTTATTACACGTTCCATGCCGAGCCGTTTTTGCTCGACTTTTCATTCGGGCCATTTGTTTTGACTAAAAACTGATATCATACAATAACAATTAGTAAATAACAATTAAACAAACTTATTTGTTTTATTCTATACTGCAGTTTTTATAATGCTTCTTTCTTTTGATGATAATATATTTTTCATGCTTAAACTTATTACAATATGTTTTGAATGCATTTAATAAATATGCTATCGTATACCATCGATTGTACACGCGACCTGAATGGAAAGTTTATTACACGTATCATCGGTGATACAAATGGCACGAAACGTGTTAAAGAATAACAAATGTGAAAAATACTCTTTTGAAAATTTCATTCCAACGCTTCTAAAAATGCGATTGTGATTTACGCGTCTGCTGCTTGAAATATACTAGATATTAAACATAAATGTTAAATCTTTGAGAGGTGCAATTTGAATTCGTTCGTTAAAATTTGCAACAAGAGCCCTCTTTTGAAAGCCCTCAAAACTAATTCTCCCAATATATTAAATTTTTTTTTCAAACATGATCCGATTGTATAAAGTTTCTTGATTTTTAATTCGTTATTTTATTGGAGAACTTGATAATTGCTAATATATAATTATATCCAACTACTTAATAATTAATTAGAGCACAACGGAACATTGCGAAAAACTCCTAGCAAACTCCTACAAGTTTGTAAAGAATCGTTGTAACATTGAAATTCACAATGAATTCGACTTTGCAAATTAACTGGCGGCGTTTTTAAACAATACTACCGGAGATAGCGTATACAGAATGAATGAGTGATAGCGTATACAGAATGAATGATTACAAGGTTCGGCGGAGATCGCGAAAGTTTAAAGATAGCCCTTAAATGGGTCGACGGACGAAGGGCTGGCCCGCGGGAGATTGTCTAGGGAGTGGATACTGACTGGGCCTTATTATTACGCTACTCGTTATACCGTATGCTCGGCTATTATCCTTTTGGTTTTTCTCTCTAAATAAATGACGCTAATTCGTCTTAATACGCGACATCCGGCCGTGCAACGCCTGCGTCTTATACACGCACGCTTATTCCTTTTGAAAACCTTCGAGCGGGAAACGGCGCACAATGACGCAATACATTTTCAACATATGTAACAGAAAAGAATCGTTCGTCTTGTAACAGGGAGTCTTATTCCTAGCACTTGACTCATATATGACTTCTCGTTCATTCCACATATAAATAAAATTGACTATAACCCACTCCACAGTACGCAAACTGTCTTGACGTATCGCAATTTATTAAAATGTCGTCTCATATTTTCGGCCACGGCGTGCGTCATCATGAAAAATCATATGTCACGTATTTGCGGCACGTAATATAACGGTGTTTACGACACGGTAATAGATCCCACAGAATGGCAGAGTAATTTTAGACTGCTAGCGTCCTGGAAGTTTCGTTGTAAACGTGCGATAGTTGGAAGCAAAAGATATTCGGTAACATCGACCGCAGAGGGTATAGTGTTCGAGGCGAGTGCACGTATTTCGAGAAGCGGTGTATAAGAATGAATAATATCCGTATCTATGTTTCATGCGAAAACCGATATCATCTTCGACGCTTCGGAACTACATCTATATTGTTCGTTTAGAGATCCTTCTTTTCTTGTTAATGATCCAGTCGAAGACTTAATATTATCTAATATCATATTACCAATTTGTATCTTTTATATCGCAACGTATCTTGTACGGTGTGTCCCAAAAGTTTCCAAACTTTCATTAAAACTCATTCTGTAAGGTAATAATTATAAATTTTTATTTACAATCATTCAAGATATAATACTCTTCCGAAGAAATGGAATGTTTATAATAGTCGTATAACTTTAGAAAACTCCGCTAAAAATCTCTCTTTGAGATAGCCCTCGGTCGAAGTCTTCTGGATGTCCAAAATAATGTTAAACTGCTTTTTCTTTAGCTTCATTTTTAGTTTCGGGAACAAAAAATAATCATATGATGTCAAATCTAGTGGCGGCGATTCTTCTCCAAATGAATATGGGCGGAATGATTAAAGACTAGGAACCGATTTGGAAACGAAAAACGGCGATGCACCTGTAAAGAGGATTGTTAAGCGATCAGTTGTCTTGCATTCGGTATTGAGGAATCCGATCAATTCTTGTCAGCAAACGCTTCATCACGCCCAAGCAATATCTCCATTAATAATCTTGTCTTGTGGAACGAACTTTTTATGGATAATCCCATTCGAATCGTAGAAAATTATGAGTTTTTTCTTTTGATTTCTGCAGACGTATTTTTTTTTTTGTTCTGAGCTTTTTCACACTGAGCTCTGAAGTTTCGTAAGTAGCTTTGTCCCCATAAGCTTCCCGTGGCATTGCTAATGTTTCTGTAAACGTTTTGCAATTTTACACAAAATTTGATATTTGTTCTTTGCTCCATCGTGATTTCTCGATGAATGTCACAAAGGTATTGTCGGTTTTGTACTTGTAGTAAAACAATTGGTTTTGTACTTGTAGTAAAACAATACACCGCGCCGCTTGGGCGTAGCGAGCGTAGCCATTGCCGCAGTAAACAACTCCGCGCGCGCTTAGAGACGCGGGGCGGGCGTATCTCGCCAAGCGCTTGCATTTGTCGATGGGCCGACCGAACATGCCTCTTTTCGGCAATCTTCAAAAATTAATATCTCGTTCATTATTACGAAATTTGCAAAATGGTAGAGGACTTTTCTACTCAGTTTAACGTCCTCTATCTGCACACAAGGATTTGGACGGGTAGTCCCTGACACCCTGTATATATATGACAATAGTAATAAAAAAAAGCTTTCTGCTCAAAAAGTATTCGGATTTGTTAAACAAAAGACACAAATTGATATTTAATCGGATAAATTTATTTTATTCCCTTCGAAATAGCCCCCATTTTTTGCAACGCAATGTTGCCAATTCTTTACCATTCTTCAAAACACTTTTCATAAGCCGAAGCAGAAAATATGGTCTTCAGCACCTTCAGCGAATTATCTTTTATAGTCTCTATTGACTCAAAATGCTTTGCACAAAGTGAATCGAGTAATTTGAGTTTTGAGAACAGGAAAAAGTCACAGAGAGCCAAGTCTGACGAATACGATGCTTGAGGAATGGCGGTTTGTTGAGTTTTTAGCCAAAAAGTTGTGTACCAGCATCGATGCGCGAGATGGTGCATTTTCGCGATGCAAACTCTATTGTCTTTTCATAAATTCGGTCGTTTTTAAGCGCTTCGGCACAAGAAATTTTGTTAAACACACAAAATTTGAGGCAATTTTTTTATTCTTGATTCTTTGGACATTATAAAAATCATCGTGAGTACCAAAGATTGACTAACATAAACAATTGCCGTAAAGAAAGTAATAGATACACCGCACTGAAACTCTGCAAAATCGAGTACAGTTGTGATAATTTAGCGGCAAAAATAAATTTCAATTTCGGTTCAATCGCTTTGTTTAAATGAACAATTCGGGATATTTTTTCAGCATTTTTCAATCACATATTTACGAGAATAAAATAAAAATGTATTTTAAAAAATGTATGTAAAAAATTAATAATGATAAACACATTCATGTTACCATAAAAATGAGAATAAATCAAGTTTCCAATAAATTAATTCGTTTACATGAATTCATACATTTAAAAAACATAGAAACCTGATTTTAAAAATCGTTTCACATAAATAAACCATTTTCTATTTTTTTTTTTTTATTCAATTAATATGTGAAATGTATCAAGCAATCTTTTATTTTCGTATGCAGGAGAACAACTATATTTTTTTGCAATTTCGTTAACATGATACAGAAAAATATGTTGACGTCATTCCCTTTCACCGGCAATTATCCCACAACCGGTCGGACCGATCGCAATCGCCGTCGGCGGGAAAGCGGATTAATTCGCGAAAATTTATCTAATTCGCATACGCGTGCCGAAAATCATTTTAAAGACACTACAAAGTGCCGAAGAAAAAAATATCGGCATAGTTAATCGCAACGCGCGCGAGCAACAGATTAACGAGGGATGAACAAAAAGAAGGGGAGGGAAAAAAGGGAAGTGCGCCCGAGTCCGACAAACTAAATTTCAGGTATGCTTGCCTTATCATTAGTCACGGGTGCGCCACGGTGTGAATTAGACTCAATTACACGGCCGCGAGTAATCCCGAGCAAACCGAGTATCCATTAATCGAGTTACGTGGAACTTCAAACTCGGGGAGTAGGAAAGTTCGCTTGCCATTAAAACCAAGGGCGCGGTTTAGACCTCCCGAGTTCGAAAAGCACAAACGAGATTTACCTTTTTTTCTCTTTCTCTCTCTCTCTCTCTCTTACCCTCTCGTAAATTTCGACATTCACTAGTTTTACTGGCGGATTAATTAAAATTAAAATTAATAATCACGCTAAATAACTGTTATGCTACTCCAAGTTTAAAAAAAGCATATGATAGTAATCATTTTGTAAACGATAGTGATGATATATGTATCATCCGGATGATATATGTAAAGTTCTTTGTGAAACTCAAACATAAAAAACCTAAAAAAAATTTCTTATTACGTTAAATTATTCCTATTTAAATTTCCGTAGAAAAAAAGTTGGCTTTGAACGTATCGAGGAATACATTTGTATAATGCATCCTTGCGTTCTGCATAATGATCTATGAATAAGAAGCTTTCAACGCATCGCGTCTATTTTCTCGATGTTTACCTATTTGCTTAGAGGATTTTGCATCTCGAAAGTCGAGGATGCTTGAACTTTTGAAGCTCCGAAGCTTTTCGCACATCAAATTCCTTTCGCTTCTTTTCATTGGTAATATGTAAACACATAATTTGAAAGGCAATTTATTTTGATATGCAATAAGATATAATTCAAAATTCCTTTATCATTATTATTTGATTATTTTTATATTTTTCGCAATAAATTCTTTGCAGTGTTTTATAATGTTTATTAGCGTCATCAATCAATTGACAGTCAATTTAATTTGTGTATTATTATTCCAGCTTCAGTTTATGCGATTGCGTTTCAAGTCCAATGGTAATCGGTGCGCAATTTATATAAAACTGGAAAATGTTTGAAATTTACATAAAAATATTATTAGGCATCAAGATCCAGTATTTGGCGCTTCTCTTTACTTACTTGACTCAAATTGTTTCTAATTTTCTTTATGTGATTGTCGGATCAAAAAGAATGAAGATGAAGAATGTATCGATAATGATGCTTTAATCCAAACTGAGACTACGTGTGTACGCGTGCCGATTCAGGTTTTGCGAATGGTGCCTAAGTCCATTCGCAACCTCATTCAAGAACTGGTCGCAGCGCCGCAAACCGCTAGTTTCTGTGAGCGGGGTAACCGCATAAACACACATACATATACGCGCCTGATAGTCGCTTTATGCGCGACAAAGTGGCAGAGAAACCAATGGAATAGAAATTGACAGAAGCAAACACTGCACAGTTTGTTACATGCTCGTGCGTATAATAACGAGTGTCACGCCCGGCGGAAGATCGAGATAAAATCTACGTGGGTCGCGAGATCGGATTGTCTGCTGCAGACTCGCAAAATAATCTTGATATAAATAGCGTTCGCACAGATCGATTCGCGGGTACGTTAATAGTTGAATTAAATTGCGTGACGACACTTAGATTATATGACGTGAATTAAACGTGACTTAATTTCCGGACAAGAAATTCGAATCGCGAAGAGACACACTCCACACCGGACTAATTAAGTTCAAATGACAGATGATAGCGCGTGAAAACATACTTTTACTAAGAGGATAAGTGACACGACAGGATCCTATCGAGAAACTATCGACAAGTTAAATTACATCGTCGTTGTCATGGAAAAATCCCTATGTGCATTTTTAGTGAAATCAAGATATTTGTGTCACCAGTTCAGAATTTGATTCTTTATATGCTGAGAAAACTGTTATTATATTATAATTATAACAAACAATAATTTAAATCTCTTATGTATATGATAAGCAAAAAGTGTCATGGTAAAATCTCCTTTGCATAATTAAAACAAATGAGATTCATTTGAAATTGCCATCATCTTTGCATATAAAGTTTTTCATGCATAGTGAAGTTATTTGCAAAAAAATGTTATTTACAAATTATGTTTTTTATGCCTCCCGCAAATTTATCTTTTTGCACATAGGAGAAATTTCCATGGAAACAACAATATCTGACTTCCAACATAATTCATAGAGCACTTGAAAGTTATAAAGATTCAAATAAATAAACTTATCCGTCTAAAACGTTTTTTGTTCCGTCAATATTTATCTACAAAAGTGTCTCGTAACAAAAGCAAGAGAGAGATCGCTTAAATTGAATACTTTTGCATTATGTTTTTATCCCGAGACACTTTCGCTCTTATCTTCCACCAGATGTTTCCAACAAGATATTTCCTCTACTTTTACTCGCGCGATCCACTAACTGTGTAAACCGGTGCACCCGACCCGATATCGTGCACATTCGCGCGGCACAATCGAGCGTCGTGTGTTACCAAGAGGGTAGAGGCAAGAACTGGGTTACTGGACTTTTACAGTGTACCGCGCGTCATGTGTGCGCGTTGAACATCATGCATTCGACAGTACACGTGTGCGTGCACGTCGCGCGCGTGTGTTCGACGCTCGCCTAGCCGTTATTTGCGTCGTACCGGGCCGCGTTCGCGATCTATTATGTATCAACCTCAGATGTGTGTATCACCCGCGGGCTGCGGGACAATGATAGATCGATGCGACACGCGCGGATTAATGGGCCACACGGTTACGCGTGTACCACCGACTATCTGCCCGCTCGTATTTTCCCCTCCGCCGCCCACTCTTCCTGTTATCACGAAACACGCATTAATACGTATATCGTATCGCAGCCAATGGTGCACGATCTAAAACGAGGGTCCTGCTAGATAGGGAATGTGTTACCTCCACGCGACGAATACTACGACTAATAGCGTCATATTGGTCGAAACGACCAAAACTTCGGATATCAAATGCCGAAATATTCAAGAAAGAAACTTATTCGTAAGAAATTCAGAAACCACTTATTACGTAATCTAATTAACTAAAAAAATTGAAAACAAATTTGTGACATTTGTTATTTACACTCTGCAATTCTCGATTTTTAAAGACGGTACAGATGCTTTAAACAATCTGCGCACAAATAGTCATCACTCACACAAAACTGCTGCTAATAGCGTTTGTAATTTAAAACGACAGCATTGCGACAGCTACTACTTACTACTTAAAAAATACGCAGTGGTTGTTATTAAATTACGATACAACTTTTATTACTTCGCGGTTTAATCCTCATTATTTTTCACGAGTGGAATCCATTTGCTGCGAAGAGCGTAAGCTTAAAAAAGAATCGCAGAGAAATCCGCTTTGCGGTCTGCGGAATGTCCCGAGAGTGTTTAGAGAAGGCGCGAACGACCAAGACGGAACAGTGTGCTACAAGTCGGTTTAACTTTAAAGAGGCAATTACACCGTCGTCGCACGGCCGGTTTCTCACTGAGCCGTCACAACGTGACCCGATTGGTTAGCCATCGGAGTTTGTACAGGCATATACGTCTTCGAGCGAGAAGAAAAAAAACCTATGTTCGCGCGCCGCCGGAAATGTCGTTTCTGTGCTCAGCCTGCGAGAGTGACTCTCGCAGGTTCGTCGACCTGCTCTTTCGAACAGGCGAAACTCGATGAACGATCACATTCAAACGGTTCTTCGTTCAAAAGAGAAAAACCGATATTCTAACTAAGAAATAAAGTCATAATTAATATAAAAATATTACTTTGTTATTACATTATTCTTGATGTATAAAAGTATCCAAGAATGTAATCTCATGTTTACACCCTCGAGAGGTTTCGCGATAAAAAATAATTGCAGAAACTTGTGGAATAATACATTATCTAACTTTTAGCATCGCATTAGAGCAAATTGTTTGCAGATTTTGTAGAATTTTCAATTAAACCGAATGCGTGTTTTGCGAGGCTGATGAATAAGACGACTCGTTGCTATCCTCCTATAAACAATGAATGCGGAATTAATAAAGATACTCGAGCTTCGGCTGCCTGTCGATACAAAGTGCTCCTCGACGAGAAGTTGAAGGGAGTGAGAAAACCGTAAAATCGATTATGCGATCATCTTATTTATTACGCGCACTATATTATGCGGCATTATTCTTCAATCTATTTGTTTGCCGCGAAACTTACGTACGTTCACAACTTCGTATAATATGTATAGAGTTACTTTATTTACACAACAATAATTAAATAAGTTTTATTAACTCTATGAAAACGAAAACTTTTTTACAAAGTAACTTATGGAAGACCTTGCCAAATTCTGACCTCAGAATTCTAAAATTCAAAATTCTAATATAGCGGACTAAATTTCAAAAAATAATCTAATTGTCACAAGCTCAATTTTAGGGGATTTTTGGAATCGCCGAATTTGAATACGAAATTCAATCTAAAAATGGCGAAATTTAAAAAGGTAGTAATCTCCAATGAAGAAGGAACTTGTACACTTGTACGCTCGAACACTCTCATAATGAGAGTTTGAAAGTCAATTACTAACTATTTGCGTAGCTCTGATAAGCTTCAAACAAAGTGATGCTAGAACTTGGTATTACTTAGCAATGTTCTCTAAAATGATAATTAAATTATTTTTAGGAATTCTTTCCATTATATTGGAGCCATCATTTTGAATTTTTTATCTTTCTCAGATTCTAATAAAGATTTTCATTATCAAATTAAGGCCAAATTTCACGAAAATCGAGTGAGTATTTTTACAAAATAAAAGGGAATATATTGGGCACGCCCGATCACAAAGAGTTAATCAAAATTTATATAACATTTAAGAAAGAAATTTCTCTGTCCAAGTATTTGGAAAACTCGTAACAAAAACTTGAAGTATCACACATTTGCCGTGGCAGATCGTGAAAAGATTCGAAAAACGGCGATCTGACGAATGTGATCGCAACCAAGCGAATCTATCTCCTTTTCCTTCCTTCCTCCCTCTCTCTCTCTGCTCTTCTTTCCCGTCTCGTTCTCCTGTATCGCAGAAGCGTACGTGGGCGCACTCCCGAGCGCATCTGCATAATCGTACGTAAATTGCACGAGACATCGCGCGCGGTAATATATTGCGGCCGGAGGGTCGGGCCGACGCGCGGCGTTCATATGCAGAGAGGATATGTGCAGTTCGTGCGGATCGGTCGGCGCAATATGCGTACATGTCCGCGCGCGCCGTACGTCGAGCAACGGTACACCGTTGCGACCGGTTAATTCAGTTAGTGGATAGAAGGATGCGAGCGAGTGAGCGAGAGAAAGAGAGATGGAGAGAAAGGATAGGCGGCTGCTGAACGCGTGCATCCCTGCGGTTTATCCGTTGGTTGCCTTCTCTCTCTCTCTCTCTCTCTCTCTCTCTCTCTCTCTCTCTCTCTCTCTCTCTGTTTCTCTCTATCCATCTCTCGCGCGTACGAGAGAAGAGTACCGGGTGACGCAAACGTATCGCCGGATGTCGCGGCAACGAGGGTGACCCGCGTGACGAATTTTGCCAAGTAAGCGCAAACGCGCCCGGCATCTCGAGTAGCGGTCTCTCCAGAATTATCCGCCAATTACACCATCAGATTTCTACGAGTGCGAGCGTTTAGCCGGAAACGATCACGATCGAAGGCTGGACGGGACTGACTCTTCTCACTCTCTGCCGTTTTCTACAATTTAAGATTTAAGAATCATAGGATTTTAAAAAAATGTTATAATACAGTAGAATATATTTCGTCATATATGTCTGTACATTCGAGCTAAAAGAACATTCACAGAGTCGCATGATGATATTTAAAGGAACAAAAGAAACATATTGAAAATTTTAACGAACGAATTTATGTATTTTTTATACCTCAATTTATGATAAAATAACTTCAGCGTTGAATGCTGCTGCCATTAATAAATGTAGATGGCTAATTTATTTAAAATGAAAATTTTTCCTGTAAAATTTGTATTGGTAGTCCGTGTTCTTTTTTTTCAAAAGGCCGTCCAATTAACGATAAATTTACGACAATTTACGCCAGAGCTTTATTCCGCTTAAAAAGCGACCCGATCGATGACGCTCGTGCTATAAATCGAGAAAAAAGATGTTTTCGGTAGAGACGTAAAACCGGCCGACGGATAAATATTTTATTACTCAAACGATTTATTACATTTTGCCGGGGTGCACCGAGGCAGGAACGGAAAAATTCTCGTTACACCAGAGAATGAAATAACTGAGTCGCGTAATTAAATGTTGATTCGGCAGCCCGTGACCGTTCATTTAGCAAATTTGACTGGAATTTTTCCCTCCACGTAGAAATTGAAAAATATTCTTTCTCTTTTTTTACTCAGTCAATGTCCTGACAGCGTTTCCACCAACATATGACATTTTTAATAACGAGACGAAACAAGCACTTTTTTTCCCTCAACCTACAAGTCAGAATTTAGACAAGTTTCTTATGTGATTTGTAAAAATAACTTTAAACAAATTTCCTCGAAACTGTGAGTTTTTTTCACGAGGTTGATGTATCTTACGGTCATCATCACTTAAAAAATGATCATACGAGCGTAATAAAACAACTGTCAAATTTTCAGAATATAAAAATGGCAATAAGAACTGGCATATCCTTTAATTTTGTCGCTTCGTGTGATTATTATTTTCTCCCAAAGCTTGCCGCATAGAAAAATTTTACCCTTTTTAAACTTTAAGCCGTTTGCGTAACGGCTGTCATCGAGCAACGGCGTTCGATCGCGTTGTCAAATTAAGTCTACGCATCTAACGCATCAATTTGTAATAGTCTTGATGCACAGCTAAAAAAATGCAAAACGCGCGTAAACAATGAGAATTCTGTGAAACGGTCCGCAGTTGCCCACGCCAATGCAGGCGCATTACTCACGGCCCATAATGCACCCACGCTCGTCGCGTCGTTTCGTAAATGCGTGTGCGCAAACGCGTGTAAACACACCGCGATCGCACGCACGCGGATCGTTTGAATAATGCGACGCGCAATTACCGACAACGCGACCGAACGGGACGATGTGATTCGTTTTTCCTTCCTGTATATCATTCGCGGTTATTTAAGCTCCACGTGATAACATTCGCATTTTCTCCGCGTAATAACTGAATTACGCGCGGCGTTATTCATCCAAACAGATACATAAAATAGACACAGCGTCGAATAAAATTTTTGCACATTTTAATCGCGTAACTGAAGAAAATTTATTCTATCGTAACTAAATGCAACTTGATGTAGTCGCGACTAAATCAAATTTCATGCTCTCTCGCTGTGCCTCGTAATTTTCTTGTCTCTCAAATAAAATTACTGCAATAGCCGGAAATTTTAATTCGCGAATTCTAACTAATTTTGCTATCGTTGTGTGTTAAATACATTGAATTTTGATATCTACATTTTTTCTGTCTCTCTCCTTCAATTTTTTTCCTATCGAATGTCAAAAAATCTACTCTATCGGACATCTCGCTTTTGCGATACTTCGATGCTACATCAAATCTGCGCGATAAATTTGAATTTCGTGCCAAGGTCTGTCCTCGAACGGTAGAAGGAGATACATCTGATTTAATCGTATCTAAATGTAGAATCAAATTCTATTTCAAGTCATCTATTAGAAATATCAAGGACGATTTATTGGCTCGTATGTTCGTAACTCGCTACTTTTTTCGTTTCTTTCCAAAATAAGTCATTAAAACTTGATTGAGTTGCATTAATCGAAGAACATGCGCGGACAACGACTCCAGTGAAGTCTCCCAGTATCTAGACTGGCTGCTACCTCGGTTTAAACGGAAGCGGTAAATTAGCCAGGACAGAGATCTATTAATATTTCAGTCTCTCCGTTTCTTGGTTGTCTCGCTCGTCTCCACTTATACCCCGCGAACTCGTCCAGTCTCCATTAAACCCCAGCGAAACTCTTGCTTTCGTGCACATCGTTTTCGACAAGCGAGAAGGAAAGATTTCCGGCCTTCTCACGGGTAATTCCAGATCGAATGCAATCGTATCCCGTTATAAATGGTCGCATTTTGGCCTGCTCGCGAAGTTATTTGCAATACACATCGATTTGTCAACTATTAAGAAAAACAAAAAGATGCAAACTCGGGACTCGTTGAACAAATTGGCATTGCATTTCGTTTATGTATTTGTGATGAAACGATGGAAAAGTCAGCAAAATATTTCTTTTATAACATGGGTATTTTTCTCTAAATGTTATTTAAATCAAACAAGTGTTATCTCAAAAAGAGAAAAATCTGATTTAAGAGAAGCGTTTCAACAAACGCGTTTCAAAATTTCGTATTGATATTCTTCATCTTGAGAGAGAGTGAATCTAAGTGACATATTATTAATTGAAAAAAAAAATTTTTGTTATACATGTTATTTTAAGTAATTTTAATAACAGTAATTTGTAATAATAATATGAAAACAAATATATATATATATATATATATATATATATATAGATGGAGTATGTTGATTTATATTCAAGGCAAACTTAGTTTTCGATTTTTTCTCACGCGCGTGAATATTCAGTTACAATTTAACTGTGATAAAACGCTTTAAACAATATTTAATATTTCGATATTGAAGTAAGCTATACCTACAATAGTTTGCATTTGTCTCGTAATATAATAGTGTATTTTGCTGTTCGATCATTACAAAATAATTTATAAAAATACAATCTTTATCAAGAAGTACATATCTGCGATCTGTCTTTTATTTCTATTACGTTTTCATTAATTTAATATAAAGTTTATCACATAGGCAACTTACATCATAATATGTATCAGTTTACCCTATTCTATCAGGATAGGCTGGCTATAAGTATGTTCGTGTTTCACTTATAAAGAAGCTAATAGTATACAGAATCGTTCTTGGCATGATGGAGAAAGGTTCTCTTTATCAAATTAGTACAATTTAATCATAATAAGTAGTTTAATAATTGTTTAAAAAGCCGAATGCCGAAATTGTGAAAACTTTGTCAACGAGCCAACTCCTCCATTGTGTACGTCGTTATGTAAAACTCGAGTTCGTAGTTTTCACATACTATTCACGCTGCCATTTTCTCGATACGTATTTCTACAATATCTTAAACTATTATTATCAATAAATTTATTTAAACTGACAAAAATGCTTTCACTGCCCAAAACTAAATCAAGCCCTTTATGATTAATATTAATGAAATTAAAAAACAGAACTTTTTAATATTTTCTTTTCCTTAAAAATCATATTAGATATTTTTTTCATTATATATTACACAAAATATAGATGTACTTTAAATTAAAAATAATAAGAAAGTTTAACGTATTTATGAATTTTAACGTTCTTTGCTCTTTGCCCATCGCAAGTATTCACTAGTTTCGAAGTTCTTCCGAAATGGCGTTTCACGTACATTATATCTTTTACCCGTTTAAATTTATTATAAAACAAAGTCTTGATTACATATTAAATAGATGCTATCATCTGTAAGTCGAAAAAATTGAAACTGATACATTCTGGAAACACAATCTGCCGGGATTAGACAAATGCGATAAATGCACGCGAGCGAGATAGTTAATTGCGCAGCGTGCCGAGCATTGGATTCGCAAAGGCCGTACTCGGAATCGAATGTTCCGTCATCGGATCTGCGATGCGCGAAGCCCCGCACTATACTAATTACCCCGGTGTACGAACACGCATGTGGTCGCATCGAATTCTTTCTGTGCCTAGCGCCGTATGCACGCGCATTAATCTACATACGTTCGAGCCGCACGTAGGATGGCAAGTAAATATCGCGCATACAACGAGGAAATAATCGATGAATGCGGGATGCCCATAAACGCGCACGGCCATTATCGCATCCGGATCTTAGAAGCGGAAATCTATATATGGAAACTAATAAAGCTAAAAACCTTCACCCGTCACGTGGCATTGCAAAATAATCCTTCTCGAAAAAACTTTTCATTATTTATGCTAGTCGTTACGAAAAAATTTTGCGGAAAATGAGTTGTTGCAAAAAAAATGTGTTATGGAAAACATGTTGCAAAAAAGTTTTTTTTACATTTCAAAAAATAACAAAGTTGAAGTACATGTACACGGAAAAAATAATCGTGGTTGAATTAATGAGACGTATTTGATTAAACAAGTTTCACACAGTGAAACTTGTTTAATAAATAAAATTTTAGGTTATTTTAGACGAATATTCTGGTACGCAACTAAAATATTTAGATATCGATCAAAATTTAATTAGTACTTATGTAGTAATAAGTGTAATAACATCCAAATGTCTAAAAAGTTATGATTAAAAGGGAGAAAGAGCATAATTAGCGTGTATAGTTAAAAAAATGTTGGTAAAAGTAATCAGAATTTCTCTAATTATTTTAATTAAATAATCTGATATTCACAAAATCCTAAATATGTCTGTTCAACCAGAATATATGTAATCAAATTTATCTGGTGATTTCAATCAGAACGCGATTAACCAAATTTGTTTAGTTATCTTAATGAAAATTCTGAACCGCTCATATTTCATCAAACAGTCAGGTTGTAATATCCATATTTCACATTGATTCAACTAATTTTTTTTTAAACAAAATCCAATTATCGTATCGCAATTTTTTTTCTAGAAATCCCGGGATAGCAGTGCCGTGTCTTCCTCAAAATAGAATTATGCAAAAGAATCGGTATAGTAAGAAACAATTTGTATTTGTGTTAAAACCGGTCCTTGTTAATATGATAAATTTTTAATCCGAGTATTAATTTAACATAATGTAATTGTATTATTTGAATATTTTATGTTAAATTGATGTTTAATTTTTTTTAATGTTAAAATATTTTTTAATATTAAAATACAACGTATGAGTAAATGAACAAATAACATGAAAATAATGTATTTTAAAATATAATTCTAATATAAATGAATAAAAAAATGTATGTGGTAATTTAACACACAAATGTTCAAGATATTATGGATTTTATTGAAAAATGCTTTCACAATTTGCTTCCAAATTACATCAGTGTTTAATTCTTTTGTGTTATTTATATAATTACATAATATTTTTTTTACATAATATTTGTGTTACTTTCTAACATGTTCATCTTGTGTTAAATTAATACAGAAATTTAGATGGACCGTTTGGGACATGTAAAATATATTAAATTTAACACCAATTTTTCAACTGTCGAATCTCATTCTCATTCCTCACTTACATCAACGACCTATTATGAATAAAACGTAATGTGTGTTCGCTCAAAGAGATTTCTCCTCGCTAGGAAAAAAAATGTTAAAAATTCAGGTCTCGGGAAGTCGTCCCTGCCGGTTCGTCCATTTGTGCCCGAAGACACGGACAGACTGCGTCGGGACACGTTAATATCGCAGATGCACGAGATGGGGGTTCTTAGTCACCGCGGGACATTATGGTAATGCACGCGTGGTTGCGCAACACGGTAATGCGGTTACGATTCATTAAGCCGCGCTCGCAGGTGGCGGCGACGGAGGTAGGCGAAGAGGAAAAAGCGAAGGTCCGACGCGGGACTCGTCGAGCGAGACGACGGAACTGTTCCCTCGCATAAAGAGTCGTGGTAGTTCTTCCGACAGGATAATTCGTCCTTTTCCTTTTTAACGCGGCGAGTCAGGCTTGGATTTTCGAGCAGCCTCCCGGACCTCGAGACGAGTGACGAGAGAATGCGCGCGAGTCACAATGCACCGAGCCCACGTTGGCGATGTAACAATGATTCATACGCGGAAAGAGATCCGCCTCGTTGGAGCGAAGCGCGGGAAAGGCTATCGGTATAGAAATCCCAGCAAGAATTTATACCGCGCGCGAATTTGCGTCTAGCGCAGGACTACTTGTACGTGTATAAATATCTACTCGTTTACTATTGCAATTGCTTACGATGATATTCGCGGTAAATTAGACACAAGCTGTTTCAGATGTTTGAAGACAGAAAGAATTGCGCGAACGTTTGTCAAAAACAATGTTAAGAACAGCTTGTGTAAGCTATTGATAATCTAATTTAATAACTATTTAATTATTTAACAGATTAAATTATGTAAATAAATTGAAAACAATTTTTTAATAACTTTAAGTAATTAATATTGAAAATCGAATTATTACGACATACTCAACTTTCCGCAACAACTATCATTAAGAAGTTATTTACTTCAAACACATTCAAGGATTTATCGCTGAAAGGTAATTCTTCCGTGTGAAATATTGGAAAATAACGATAGGATTGTTTTGCTGTTGGATGCTAGAAAAAAAACAGGCGAGCGCAACATCGATGAGACGTTGATTCACCGCGCAATGAGGAAGTAAACCACGCGATCCTTGCACAGAAGGATCTCGTACTCATTGCGAAACCGCTAAAACCGCAAAGCAGAGGTAATGGCGCTTGTCTGGGGACGGCACAATCAAGGACGTTGCTAATCCCAAGCACATTCGGTGAACACCATTGATTAACCCCGCCATGATTGAATCTCGATCCCCTTTAACGATCGCGGAAAAAATCAGATTACGCGTCATTAGAGTTATCTTTGGAAAGAGAATCATAATATAAATATGTACCGTACATAACTCCATCTTGATAGATTCGTCTTCTGTTCGGTTTTCTGTTATTTATCTTTAAAAATTTAGATAAAGTCTGACTACATGCCATTAGAGGCATTTTATTTTTTTTTTCAAAGACAGTCTTTAGATCATAGTTTGATAAACGACAGACAAGTATCGTCCGATAAGAAAAAAGTCTAATATCGTTCACAAATCACAATTTTACGAAACAATAGTCTCCTCTAGTGTTTTCTATACGTACCTCTTTGCCTAAATTATTTTCCAATCAACGCGTATTTATATGCGAAATTAAATCATCGATCGAATCGAATCGCGCGATTATTTCGCAAAGAGTAGAAAAAGACCTTGGGGACAAATCTCGTTCCTTTGAGGGGACGAGTCGTCGGGAATGATGCGACACGGTGCATCGATTCAATCGGGAAGCAACGATGGACAGAAATCGTTTATTGTGCAAGCTCGATTAATCCTCCACCATCGCCATTTTCACCGAAAATCCATCCGGCCGACTCGCCGGGGTTCACCATGCGGTCAGCGAACGTACTCCAGGGTGAAAAGTTATGCTACGGTAGTCGGATAACTTGTCGTATAAATACGAGCCTCCCCTCTCTTCTTCACCGTTTGTCGTTCGCTCGCGTTGGTGACAACAAGAGTTACGCATTATTGCCTGCGCTCAAACGCGTTACGCGCGCGGAAAAATAATCTTCCGAGATGTGAAATTACGCGCGATGGCGAAGATTCGAATATCTTTTAAAATCAAATACATAAAGGGGACAGTGATCAGAATCGGTGAGGTGATTTAACGATATTATAAATATGAATATTTTAAATGGAGTAAACGACAATCGAGATTAGCTTGAGCTTACTTCAGATCCTAGCTTTCGAGACTAATAAATTTGAAAAGAGAGAGCGTACACCATTTATAAAATATTTAATTTTACAAGAAATAATTGACGTCCATAAATTAAATTAATTTTTGTTAAACGATTTTTTTTAGAAAATTAACGATAAAATTACTAAAGCATTTGGCAATAATAGACAGACGCGTGTCCATTTATACAAGTTTGAAACGCAGAAATAATGGCTGAATTAGCGAGTGGAAAGGGACGAATGTAGTTCAGACCGCGAGGCGTCGAAAGACCATCGGTGGAGTCGCGACAAAGAGCGGTTTCAGCGAAACATGGCCGCGTCTGCTTACGAATTGCGGACGAGTAGAAGAGTCGTAAAGAATAAACGACTGAGTAAACGGAGGAAAACGACGGTAAGAGAAGGCGACGCGATACAACGCGACATGACGCTCGAGGAAACGTACGAAGCGGGTGGCACAAGAATCGCGACGGCAGAAAAAGGAACACGATGTAGACGTCCCGTAGAAAAGGAAGGGCGACAAGTGCGACGGCGAACGAAAGCGGAAAACGACGACTGCAAAAGGACGACGAGGACAAAAAGGAAAGAGAGAGAGAGAAAGAAAGAGAGAGAGAGAGAGAGAGAGAGAGAGAGAGAGAGAGAGAGAGAGAGAGAGAGAGAGAGAGAGAGAGAGAGAGAGAGAGAGAGAGAGAGAGAGAGAGAAGTAAAGAAAAGGAGAAGGAGGGACGATGTACAAAGAGCGCGTGCAAACGCGCCAATTACGAACTCGTCCGAAGACGGCCATTAAGAGTCGCGACAAACAAACGACCAGCCCTTTTTGTCGTCGTCCTGTCGAGGAGGCCCTGCGACGATCACATCCTAACGATCGCCAGTACACCTTCGCGTGATTTCTCAGCAGACTCGGAGCGGACGAAGAGTCATCACCCCTCTTCCCCCGCCGCCGCTGCCCTTCTTCACCCCGTGCGTTGTCCACTGACTCTCTCCGAGTTGGCGAGTGGTTTCTTTGTCGAGATTCGCCTCGCCTTTGATCTCGGCGGGAGAGAACGTCGCACCGACATGGCTGTTCCCTCACGATCCCGCCGCCGTCCGGTTCTAAGACCGGATTTTCCAAGAGGGCCAGCGTGCGCGCGTCGCGCGCGCGGATCAAATGCCAATCGTACCGAGATCTTAAGTAGCTTTCATCGCGCCCCGCATCCCTATGCCCCGTCACAATATGTTGCTGCCGACAATCGGTCGCGCCGCTTTTTGCCGCGTCGCGGTAAATCATTGATAATCAGAGACGACTGCTGGACCGGTTCGCCGGTTCGTCTGTAGCTAATTCAACACACAAATAAAATTAATATTGCTTTTTTTTTTACTGCAAAAGATATAATAGAATAGGAGAACTTTTAGAAACTACTACTAGATCCTAGCTACTAGATTCCATTGACAAATCAACAAAGAAAAAAGTTGCGATAACTTGTCGTAATGATAATTTGAAAAAGTCATAAATTAATATAAATTATTCGTGCTTACTCTGTTTTTCTCTAAAATTCGTTTTATCAATACGTATATAATTTTCAATGCTTCCAATATTAAGTATCGCACACGTATCACGTCATCAACGGTAATGCGCTTACAGAGCGCCGAGCCCTCGGTCGATGGTGTATATTATCATTGATCGATTTACGTGTTTTCTAAGCATCTGCCCGGAACATCGCTACATGTACGGTTCGTCGATTGTTAATAATCGATTCGCCGGTAACTGGTAATTATTTAATTAACAATTAATTATTTGCGGCTGTTAACGACGTGAGTGGTTCCGCGGCATCCCCGGGGGCACTCCGGGGTTAATTACCTCACAACGTTCAGCCGACTGTGATATCAATGTACCTAGTTTGTGCCGGGGAAACCGTTAAATAGTCATATGCATTTCCAATCTGCGTATCTGTTGTATCGGAACGCCCGTCGGCCGTAATTTTACATCGCGCAGCAGCTTATCTGAAACTATGTAGAATGTCTCGGACTTATCAGAAAAAATATCCTTTTTTTATCTACAAATTCTTTGTCCTGATAATAGGAGGATAACAAAAAGGCAATGCACGAAGATTGTTAAATAACAATGAATCAGCACTTATTACAATAGAAATACTTTCTTCTTGCTACAATGGCTCTCTATTGGGGAAAAGATTTATCTCCCTCTATTTATACTTTTGTTTTTCATACACGAAAAATAATGCAAATGCATTATTAAGTAACTTTCGAGAAATTTCTTTTAGATTTTGTTTAAACTTCCTATCATAGTACAATAATATATTTAAAATTCCTTATAATGTGAAGTAGCAGGACTGAAAAAATCGAATTCGAATCAAAATAAAAAAAATCAACATTTTTTATGCATCATCGCTTCTTTCGATTCAAATCTCAATATAAAATCTCAATGTATAATACGAAACCACTTTCCTTCAGCAAAAATTTAACGACACATTTCATTAAATCACCTTCATATTCATCACCTTTGTGATTAATTCATATAAAATTTGAGACCTATTGAAATAAGGTCGAAAATACTAGATTAATTTTTTATGTCTTAAATAATCTCAACTTTTAATCAGTCAATACTGCTAAAATTTTTTTGAGAAAAATCCATTTCAAATTTGTGTGTATTTATAAGATACAAGATGCTAATATGGCCACATAAAAGTGTATGTTAATTCAATATATTGCAGACGTCTCTTTGCGTTTCAAACGAAGAAGATCCCGCTCTTATAACATATTTACGAATACAAGAATGATCCAGCGAAGAAGATAGATAATTCCCATGTTACCTATCTCGATTTTTCTAGTCACGCACGCTCGCTTTTCAATTAAATTTTCATTTTCTCTCAGAATCAGCATGCTCTTTTATCCTCGATAGAAGGCGCTTAATTGTCTTAATCGCTATAAAGGCATAGGACATCGTAATATAATTCTTAGTAATTATTATATTCCGGCTACGCCTTCCGCGCTTCCATTTCTTCGTATTTTTCGTACGATAATTTATTACATCGTGTAGCGATGTAATAAATCGATCACGTGTATCAGCTGATGATGCACTTTTCCAAGTTTTACGATCAGAATCATGATCGTAAACGCGCTAAGAAAAATCACAAACTCAAGATTCCTTCGTTTTTGTCTTCTCTCTCATCCGTAAATCTAAAATGACTTTACGCAAATAGGTAGGCTTTTAGATTTTACGATGAAAAGTACCGGAGGTAAATACGGTTTTACGCCGTACAAATAACACTGCTGGTCTCGGAGTTCGTTTCGAGCAGACGGAAGAGAAGTGAAAATTCAGAGGCGTCGTCAAGGCTGGACGTAAAACTAGGAACCGCCGCCAAGAAAAATATCCGCCCGCGCTCATTTACTCCGATTTCATCTTCATTCGCGCATCACTGAAAGATCTACGACAAAGACGTTTCGCCATGTGGCGATGCGTAATAAATTACGGCGTCAGTCGTTCATCGCATCGTTTTCTACGAAACAAAAATCTAATATTCCAGAATTTTAAAAATAATACTGGCATCGATATCGACGCGAAATAAACCAAGGCATCAGACTAGGGCGATTTATACAGAAGAAAAATGTGAAAAACAACGATGTCAACCAATAGCCGATATTGGCATACCAAGAATTCGAGTTTATCAATGTTGTTAAAGTGTATCAAGTGTATCGATGTAGTATATTGAAAATATCGAAAGATGATTATTATACAGAGAGAATTTTCTCTTAGAATTTACCCTGAAAATCATAGTAATGTAGAACAACATGATATTTCGAAGAATTTTAGAAGATTCTCTGATTTATTAATATTTACCATAATAAAATATAAAATATGTTTAATTAATTTTACTAAAATATATAGTTTAAAAATATGTTAAATTGTGTATGATTATTATTTTAATTATTAAATAGAATATATACCAAATAATAATAAATGTATAAATGTATATCTTATATAAAAATTTTATACAAAACAGCATAGTAATTTCAATCTCTCTCTCTCTCTCTCTCTCTCTCTCTCTCTCTCTCTCTCTCTCTCTCTCTCTC
>JANQDE010000087.1:113183-136488 GCA_037157785.1 Cephalotes varians
TGTGTGTGTGTGTGTGTGTCGCGTGTGCACGTGCTTAGTCGCTTATGATAATTTTATCATGCGACATATGAATCACAGTTAAACTAAACTCTTCAATAAAATCGCTCACCCGCGAACAGTGGCATTGCCGCTAGATGGACGCGATAAAGTTCTACTTCTTGTAAATAAAACAGAATAGAATAAAAAGTGTAGCATTATGAAATTATGTTCTAACAAAATAATTTTTTAAGGTTACAAAATTCGAAGGCAAAAATAAATATTACGCTTACAGCTAGTTAAAATTGGTAACCAAAATATTTTCAAGTATTTATATATTACAATTGAAATTTAGTTACACACACACACCACATACAGATTCTCGCTGTTGTAATTTTTCCTTACTGTGTAAATTTTATAAAGCGCGCTGTAAATATTTTGTCTTAAAACAATTTACAATCTGCTTGGTAATTTTTATTATATATGTAGATTATAAAAATAAAATACTTTTTTTACATTTCAAAAATTCTTATCGTCGACGATAATATTATAAATTGCTAAATTGTCTCAAGCTTATCATCAAACATGGTAAAATTTGTAGTAAATTTTGCGGTAAAATATAACGAAAAATAGTCATTTTACGCAACGTAACATAAATAATTTGATTTATTTGCAATTCCTAAAGTTCTCGTTCTCGCGATGGCAAGAGAAAAAGAGAGGGACGGGCGGGGAGAGAGAGAGAGAAAGAGAGAGAGAAAAAGAAAGAGACGAGAGGGACAACAACCACGCGGGCGCACGTGTGTCGCAATGTCCCTTAACGACTGACGGCAGTTGGAGAACCGGTCGACCTCGATACACCTCGAGGCCCGGCTCTCCTGCACGTATTATACACCGAGTAATATACGTATTCCCGATACATATATACATCGTGTGCGAGCTGGGATTTTACACAACCGCCGATGCCGCCGTTGCTCACGAAGTTTAAACTATAGCGTGGAAAATCGGTTTTATCGTGTCTTGTTTAAATAACGGATCTCACGTTTTTACGCGACACAAACCTCGCAATGCTCGCTATTGTAACGTCGCGCTCTATTCTCTACATGGTGCGTCCATAGTTGTACTTGACTCTTCAGCGGTAGGTTGCGTAAGGAAATGTTTGGGTTTGCCTGCCTTTCTCATATCTCGAATACTGACGAGCTTCAAATATATCGTGGATCAACTCGTTAAAAAAATGTTATATATATATATATATATATATATATATATATATATATAAAACATTTATAATGTGACATTATAATGTAAGATTATTATGTATGTAAGATTTTAAGTTCCGAGAAAAATCTCGTTTTGGGAAAGAATGAATATTTTTTATAACCTGCAAATTAAGAATCTATATTTTTTCGAGATTTCTTAACATTATACAGCTAGAAAAAGACTATACTCGGTTAATGGCATTATGTTCATCAAACATTAGTTTAATAATATTTTGTCTACACATAGAATTATTAAGAATGTTTTTTATAATCTGTTAAGAGTCTATATTTCAGGATTTACAATAAAACTAGAAAAAGACTGTATATTTGATTGATGGAATTACGTTCATCAAGTTCATCAAACGTTACATTAATATTTTTCCCAGACGTAAAATTATTAGGAGACTATAATCAGCGTAAAATAAAATCTAGCAACACACTTCGAGTCAATCTTCTTCATTAGACCATATTCTTCGGTATGTTTCTGTGTGCATTCGCATTGTAACACATTATAAACGTACGGCGACATAATGGCGTATGTCGATACGTTCGACGGATCAATTTACCTGTTCCCAGTGTGTTTCACAACAAGGTTTATCGTGTCGTTGCCGAAGCAAATGAGCGCGCGCGAGTATCGCCGACAAATCCGATGGTCATTAGCGCCATTAAAATCTTGTTTAGTTGCATCAGATTTATCGCGCGATTGCACGGTGACATTTGCCCGCCACTTCTAATTATCTGACGTTTCCGCCTCCCTCCGCTCCAAGATCTCACACGGTAGCTCCAAAGTCGCTCCGAGTAATTAGTTTCTTTACCTAGTTTAAGTAATATTTCGTAATTTTAATCTTACGAAACACACTCGTTGTAATCGCGAAAAACTGTTTGTTTTGCTATTATGTTACAGCATAGATATTATAGGATCAAGCGACGGTTTAGTGCCGCTTGCATAATAATATTCAAAATAGAATAAAAATACAAACAGATTGCGCATGAATAAATAAAATAAAATGAATCATAAATGAAATTCAAATGATATCGAATAACGGCGTATATCTTTTTTTAGAAAAACATAAATAGATGATCAGATATGTAAATGAGCAAAACCTTTCACGGTTCTGTGATTAATTTCTCTCTACAAATAAAATGTCAGATTTTTAATGATATTCTAATTGGAAATAAAAATTTACAGATACGAACTAAGCCTCAGAATCGAATAGATTTTATCTTAGCGGAATTTTTGTTTCGCGTGAAGCTAAACTCGACAGATATCTCGAGAGAGAAGTATCGAGAAACACGCAGATAAATTTTTACCAGAGAAACGCGATCATCAGATTGGTCGTACATGTGAAAAGAAATATGAGGAAATCTCTTGTACCCTGTATCAAATAAATCTGCAATTTTAATTTAACGCAACCTGCTGTACGAGAATTAAGCGCGGCATGCGTAACGTGCGATTTTTCGCGATCGCGGTCGCTCACCCGATTTAACACAAGCACAGTTCCACAATAATCGCGACGGGGAAGCGAACAACGGCACGCTCGACGATTCAGCCGAATGATTCAACCCCCAATTGCCTCCTGGAGCGTATCGCGGTCGACAATATCGGGCCGGTCGGTCCTCTCTATGACGTAAACCACAGCAGAGAGCCCGGACGATTAGCAAAGAGCGGTGACGGCGGTAGCGTTGCGCCGCAAGGTACCCCGTTCGTGAAAGTAACGGGCCACGCGTTTATATTTTTCAATGCAACTGCGCTCGCGAGTGCGTACACGCTCGGTCGAGCCGAGTTTATGATTTTGCTTAATTAATGGTCTCCTCGTCGGCTGCCGCCCTCCGCTCCCTGTTCCTCCCGTGCGTGTGCGTGCGTGCGTGTGCGCTCGTGTGCGTGCGCCCTCCCGCCCCCACCTGGTCCCGGCCTCTCGCCGCTACCAGCGGCAGTGGCGGCCCAGCGGCCATTAGCCCGCATGGATTGCGCAATTTCGGGAAATTGCGAAGTAATTCGCGGTTGCGGCCACTCTCGACGCAGAGACGGCGACGACGCTGGCGAGACGACGCGACTGGTTAGCCAGAAGCATAGAAAAGAACTTGTGGATTCTACGAAAGGACAGTCGTTGCTGACTCGCGATGACGATGTTGGTCCACCTCGATCGATCCGACGAAGAGACAAAAAAGAAGAGGGATAGAGGACAATTATATTGGAAGAATCGCGCGCGGTTAAAACGACCGGCGAATTCTGCGAATTCTACGTGTCAATTTGGATGAGTTTTACGTAACGGAAACCGAGTACCGGTTTAGTTTAACTTGACATTTTAGGAATTCTTATGAATCGTTATGTAATAAGAGCTGCTATCTCCTTGCTGTATTACAAATTATAGAAAATTTAAGGGAAAACAATCGTTTGACTATAACTCGAATTTTTCTAAAGGAATTTATTTGAAGAAAAATTTGGAATATCTATTCCTAAATTTTTGTAACTAAATATACTTCGTTCTTTTGTATAAGCAAAGTTAAAAATGAAATCGTATTACATAATGAATCGCTCATATTGATACTAGTTTAACTAATTTTGACTAGTTCAGCAAGAATTTGGAAAAAAATAAATATCCGTTGTAGCCACGCAATATTTAACGCGAGTCGGATTTTCTATTTGCGAAAATAGAAAATTTTATGTCGATAGTAATTCTGGATTGTTATTGTCTACCGTTGCCATGGCGATTTGTTCCACCCTTCACCATTATGGTTACGTTACTATCGAGATAGTCCCAATTGCGTTCGTTACATTATTGCCACCGCCACCACCACCACCATCACTACCACCATATTGCCCATATTTTGTGTCTAAATGAGAAATCAGATGTAAAAGACAAGAAAGAGAAAGAAGAAAGGTAATGACTTATATTTTCAACAAAAGGTAGCCCGTTTAAAGCGGGCCGTTTAAAGAGAAAAAATAAAAAAAAGAAATGTCTACGATACCGATGCTATTCTGAGTACTGAGTTCCCAGTCTTTCATGAGGATTTCTCGGGCAGGTCAGGATGACGGCGACGTGGGTACACCTATAATGCAGACAGTGATCGTCACATATAGACTGGCTTAAACATCGTGATGTAATAAGAGCGATTGTCGAAAGTAGTAGTTCAGTAAAATATAGTAATATATAGCTAAAGCAAAAAGAGGGAAATAATATTCAGTGCACATTCCGAATAAATGATCTATAAACTATATGTTTATAATTTTCTACGAAGATAACATCTCTTGTATTTCGCAATTTTTAGTTTCATTTTTACGCAGAAATATAATTGAATTAATCTAGATTTTAGATATTATTATATGTAAACGGTAAAAACTTCTTTATCATTAACATCTGAATTTCTATACGATCTTGACGTTGTATTGCAATTTAATTTGAGCGACTAATTATTTTCATGAAAAACTTTTATATTTAACTTACGTTAGTAATATTTGTTATTAAATAAAAAAAGATATTCAGCAAAAAGAAGTTCGAGTTTTCTTTTGTTCGTCAAATAGATATTTACAATCGAAAATCCGCCGAAGCGCGATAATTATATCCGCGTGCGAGTTTTTCTTTCGAAAAGACCGGACGTCCTAACTTTCACACGTGCAACGTTTCTATGGTGAAATCGGTGCGTTATAAGTTGCGAAGTGAGCAACAGTCGCGACTCACTGTTCACGGTTACGCTTACTAGCGTCTTCGGAAAGCGTGGAGAGCAATGAGACAGCTCTGCCTCTGCACGCATGCATGCATTATCGCATATGTGTATAAACACACTCCTTTTGAATTACCTCGAAATGACACGCATTTAATAAAATCGACTGTTCGTTTGTGTACACATTCGCGTTAAAATGAGATTTTATTGTATGTTGGAGGAAATAAAACCTCGCAAATTGTTTTATTTAAAAATGCACGCGCGCGCGCACGCACGGACGCGCACACACACGTATGGAAGTTAGGAAACGAGCCAAACATAAGTAAATGAATAAATGCAAATCATTGTTTTAATTTAATAAACATTGAATTTAACTTACTGATGAAAAAAAATAGTGAATAAAAGCGATCGCAAATCCAGTATTTTATCGCTATAGCAGTGCGAGTGAACTTAAAATTTAAAATTAATTATATCTCATGTAATTATCACATATACCATATATGTAAATTTTGAATAAATTTTCGAGTCGAGTCGAGTGGTCAGAAAAGTTATAAAATCGGAGTTGTGTCTAATATAAGACTTCAACGCGACTTATATAGCAATGATATGTGGAGTTAGAATATCAGGAAGTTGTAAAAACGGTTAGAGTATAAATCGATTTTCAATCCCATAAATTATACTCGCGGGACAGAAAAGGATTTTTAAGTCCATCTAAATCTCTATGAAAAAGATAGATTAATAAATCTTTCGAATTTTTGCCTCTACTACATTTGTTGACGCATATAGATATAATAAAAATATATAAAGATAAAGATAAATAAAATTAATCAAGTCATAAGTATGACTAAAATTTATAAATATAATGAATATTTATATTATTTTATATATTTTTTCTTTGTATCTCTTTTTGTACAGTAATCAACGTGAGAAAGTTCATATATAATAACAATAAATTACTATAAAATTTAATGCAAGGAAAATTAATGTTATAAATATAAAAAAAACCAGATTGCACAGTTTAGATGTTAATACAGAAGTAAAAAATCTCAATATTACCAAATATCGTCAACTATTCTTTCTAACGAATCATATTTTATCAACTCGAAATAACTCAAATTTACGCTCCATTGGCCTTTCCTATTTTTCTTTTCGCAACAGTTCAAAAATCAAACGGTGCGGAATAATTCATCGCTTTGACGAATTTTTTGGAAAATATTCAGCATAGAAATAGTATAGAATACACGAACATGTGAAATTGTTGCAATTTCAGTTCCGCTCATTCGAACGGCATAACGAATAGTTGATTTTTTTTTTAAACGCACAGTTTCTCCGTGTACATGGCATCGGAAATATTCCTTTAAATCAGAGGCATCCCATGGATGTGTCAATTCTCGACGCTTGATTTTCTGTGTTTACAGATGTATAGAATATCGGCGTGAATCTCAAATAGATGATCGATCGTTTAGCAAATAAACTGTATAAAGAAATAAACGCGTTATATGGAGGCAAGTTTTGCCAATTATTAACAAAGAAATAACAGAGAAATTGTCACATAATCATTACCGGGCATTAATTCTTGATTCTACACGACTTAGCAATTATGACGGTAAATTAACAGAAAACGCGTTGAATGGTCGCGAACGTTTCCCAGACACACTAATGTGAATTCATTGTTAACGTATATCTCTCTAGACACGGCTCACCACAACGACGTCAAAGTAGTTTATTTGCGACGGGAAAGCTACTGCACGCGGAAGAACCAACAATGGCGAAAACCGGCCGAAACGGATAGAAATATGTGGAAGGAAGGAAGAAAAAAGTAACGGGTCTCACCGCAAGAGCGCCGAAAAGTTTATTTATCTCGTGTCTATCTATGGCGTAATTCGAGTTTCTTTTTTACATCCTTTGTGCACCGTTCTAAATTTCGCTGTCAGTAATTATACGCAAATATTTCCAAAGGACGTTGATCCGATGACGACAATCCGACAACGGCGATTACGAACACGATGTAAATATGAAGAAGAAGGAATTGTGATTCATCTAGGTATAATGGCACCGCTTCTGCTATTAGAGAGATGGCAAATTCTAATAATTATTTATGGAATCATTTGTTTAATAGTTCGCCATTATAAAAAACACACACACTAGCATTAGCACTAATGCCAATATACTAGCCAGCATTTATTACGCATTTTAAAACATTTTCAAACTACATTTTAGCATTTAATTTTATATACTTTCTTATTCTTCTTAAATTTAAGCGTATTATCACACGAAAATATATTCGAGTGTTTCGTCATTTAACATTTTATTTGGCTGTACATATTTCGAATTATACAAAGTTAAATAACAGTATGACATTTTGTTAATGTAGTAAATGTACTGATGATGTATGGCCTTTTTTCGAGATTTTCAAAGTTATTCGATTAGTCGATTGTACTTTTACTGCTAATTTAGAGTTTACGTTATGTATACTACAGATTTTTACTACTGATAGCACTATAGCGGAAGAAGTTGTGTACACGTAAAATGTATACACGTATACATTTGTATACATTTTGCAATATTTTTTACAATATTTTTTGTAAATATATAATTTTATAATCAAATAATGTGTTTTTTAAAGAAAATTAATTATTTAAATTTAAAAAAAATCTATTTTTGTAAGAGGACAACATTTGTAAGAGGACCACTCCTGTTTTTCTTCGATCCAGTGTACAATGTTGTCATTTTTATAAAGTATCCTAAGTAATAAGATATAAGCGCGCGTCTGTGATGTCTAGAATTCATTAAACAACACTTTGACGAATGTAATCGTTAAGTTTTAAATTTAAATATTGATTATTACAGAATAATTAATTAATTTGTTTCACAATAATTAATGAACTTATACAAAATATAAATAAGGAGTTATAATACCTTCTCCTCTATAATATGAGTATATAATTTCCATAGTATATTATAGATAGACTAAACATGACATGCGAAACCTGGAAGGTACACGCGAAAGAGAGGGAACACAACTCGGGTCATCTTTCTTCTCTCTCCCTCTAACAGAAGAATGGAAGTGACGCGTGGTTTCACATGTTGTACAGTCGACTGGTAGTCGACGAGTTCCGGGTTTCGAATTCCCAGTTCTTGTCCTATTAAGAGACAAGATGTCTCTCAGACAGATTTAAGAAGTATTAAGGAATTAGAATTCCATATTAACGGTTTAGAAAAAAACATTGTGTCCTAATATCTACTGTGATTTAATCTATAATTGTAAGGCGTATATTACAACTTAAATTTAACTCTTTAATCGCGCACACGGAAAACATTGGCTACGTAATCGGGCAGTTCAAAGTTCGGGCAGGAGAGTCTCTATTCTTTAGACAAATTTAGAAATAAAGTGCAAAATTTCAATATCGAAAAACGGTAATAAAGGTTGTCGAATCAGTCAAAAAACTTAACGTTACATGCATATTTGAAAACATTTGAAAAAAACTGTCGCAAAAACGAATGCTCTCTGGGCCTTTGAGATTTCCCTTGCCCGGTTAAAAATTAATATAATAACCGTGATCTAAATATATATAAAATAAAAAAATCAAAAAATAGAGGCAATAGAAAGAAAACAGAAGATTGTTTTCTTTATTAGAGAGACAAGAGTCTAAATTGCGTTCTCTCGCGCGCACCGGCCACCAGCGAATCAATGAGCGTATTCAAGCTGGCAAAACAGCTAGCCTGCTCCGAGCGATCGAGTATGATTGGTTCTTACTTATAGATCCAATCAATCACATTCAACCGGTCGGCGAGCAGGCTAACTGCTTCATCCGGTTTGAACACGGTTATTGCCTAGCATATAATATGCTTAATGTACATATACTATGATATTTTCACTCATGTAAAATCACTGTAATTCCTGAAGACATTACGGTTAAACACAAAAAATGACGTGTATAGAATACCGCATCTACGCACGCACGTGTCCATTAGTATTAGTAAATATGCTTCGCCCACAGAAAGCTTTGTTTCATAGATTTAGTGTTCAGATCGATATCGCTATATAGCGTTATGTGTCTTTCTCAGGTTTGTTCAGTTTTCTGGTGAAAATGTAAGTAGAAACATTCTTAGGCCTATCACATACAAAATGACATCCAGCATAAAGTCGTCATATTGATTTACGTAACATTGATCCAGACTGCTATACATATGCAATTATATCATTTTGTGTGCGATAGCCTTTACGCCGTGATTATTACGAAATATTATTAACCGACATCGTACTCCGAAAAAGCTTGTTTATTTTCGCACAAAGTATTTAAAATCTGTGCTTGGATTCGATTTGCCTCATGTCACAATTTTTCATTACACCGTTCATTTTCAGTGCCTCGTAACTCGACGATTGACATCACGATAATTCCAATAACGAAGAGTCTAATTTAAATTCATCGAGGGAAAAACGAAGCACAGTAAAGATGAAACATTTTCCGATTTTCGTTTCTATCTATTTCTTCTTGTCAATAAATTGACAGATTGTAGCCAGCGAAACATAATTCTTTTTAATCCATTCTTGCTACGGAAGTGCAGTGTTTTATGGCATGCGCCGCATCCTATATATATATATATATATATATATATATATATATATATATATATATTTTTTTTTTTAAATTACTGCTGAAAAATCTGCACAACGAGACGAGTTCCTCGCGTATAAAGCTGGGTCCCCGTGAAAGAATGCGAGATCCCAAGGAACGCTTCTCCTCTCTATGCGGAAAGGAATCTCGAGGGTGAAGCGCGCCCGAGGCATCATTCGACATCGGGCACGACGCCGGCGGCATCAGGAAGCTAAGTGCATATTCGTGCATACGTGCACGCATGCACGCGAGGTTCCTTAAACCCGTATAATCCTGGGAATGTATTGGATCAACAAAGAAGAGCTGCGGAGAGAGACCAAGTGGTGCTCGTGTAAACTATCGCGTGAAACGTTTTGGAGCGGCTTACGGTGTTTGCGCGTGTATTTATTATCCGTGTAGAACCGAGTAAAAGAGGCCAATAAGGTTAATGAGATATTACGTCGTAATCACGAGTCTCCTGCTGATATCTTGCCTTAAACGCCGAAGACGTACAAGAGATGACATTTTGCTTGATCTACTAGATAATTTAATCTTTTGGTTTTCTATCGTATCTCTACGAAATATAATATTTACAACAATAAATAATAGAATATAGACCGATTGTGAAAATATAACTAAATTAAAAAAGGTATCTATTCGATAATATTTACATTTAATACTGGCGGAAGTTGACGCACAAAATGGTCTATTTAAAAATTCTGTTATGACGTGAATATGCCAAGCGAAGAATCGCTTATATATTGAACTCGATGTGTTTGCAAAAATAGATATTTATTGCATAATTTCGAAATGTCACGGGTCAACCAGATTAGCATTCTATGTTTTAGAAAGATGAACACTTTGTATATAAATAAGTAATATATTTTTAATACACATATATTGTAAAAAAATTAAAAAAATAAAAATTGAAAATACAAGCGCTCTCTCTCTCTCTCTCTGTGTGTGTGTGTGTGTGTGTTTTATAAAATAAGATAAAATTTATAAAAGCGGTTAACGTTTTTTCAATTATTTAGCGAAGATGATTGCTTGTCGATTTATTAAATTTGTTCGATTTAAACTGAAATTGCAGAGAGAACAACCATCAACGGCGGAGATCTCGAGTTTGCCATTAGCGAACTACACGTTTACACACTTGTATTCGACTTGTATAACGGATTGCAATACAGACATTCATTACACGCTACACTCACTAGTTTAGATATACCTCCACGTGAACTACCGAGGCAGGAGTCAAGAAACGTTCCGTGACTTGAACACGACCTCCATTAGCCTTTCTCGATCAGACCGCTAATTAGTCGGCATTGGCAAGTGAGTTGCAGCCTCCGCGCTTCCTCTCTCCGCGTGTCTCTTTAGCCTTCGACATTCCGCGCAAATATTAAAACTTCAGCGCGTAGAGACGCGCTATCAGGCTGGAACGTACAGAGATGAGACGGATGAGATAAAATTTTTGTGAAAAGATATCAATGAATTTACATGGCGAATAAAATTGTTTCTGATTCAATAAAAAAAAAAAAGATATATTCTAAAGAAAAAAGAGTCCAAAAATTGTTCTTGTGCTCCATCTTATTTTATATGGACAATTATTGACAAGTTTTTATGTATTTCTAATATTGTTAATTTCTAACTTTTTGTCTTTTCTTTTATCGTATTGCAATAAAATATATTTAATTTAAAATTGTAAATTATTGTTCTCGTTATAAACTTTACAATCCAATTTTGTTAAAGAATTTTATTAAGAGAAAGAACGAGGTACCAAATTTTTTCAGGGGATAAAGATTTTCGATCCAATTGATTGATTTAATCGTTAACGATATGAGAAGATCTTTTGCACTTGTCTTTCCCGAAAACTATCGATCGCTATTCCGTTCTCCGCGAATGAACCGTTAATCGTTTGACGTAACGGCAGCAGCAGAGGCAGCAGCAACGGCGGCGGTGGCTCGATTCCGCGGCAGGGCAGGTTTCAGGTGGCCAGTGGTATCGCGAAACAACGTGGAATGGCGGAGAGCAATGGATAACCAGCGCGCAATTAACACAGCAGAAGCCTCCGCTTGATTTTACACGAGCCGCCCGCGGTAACCACCCCGTCCACCTCCTCTTCATCACGATAATCCACCCTTCTCTCTCTCTTTCTCCCTCACCCTCGACCCGGGCTCGAGCTCGGCAAACGCGGACGGGAAGCGCGCGGCGCATTTAATTTGCAAATGCAGATTGCTTTCCATTTTAATATAAATTGTTCGAAACAAAGGCAGTAATTATGCCGTGCTCCCGCGCTTTCAAAATGGCGGGGCACTCGTTACCGTCTCACTCTCGGTCGCACACTCCCTCCGCCAAAATTTCCTCCCCTTCTCGTTCCTCTCCATAACGGATATTATAGCTATGGAATGCGTGGAAACAAGAACCTATGCAAGAGGAAAATGAAAGAGAAAGCGAATCGATCGGAGCTCGAAGTATATGAGCGAGATTTTTGGATGCATCTTCGCGATGCGGTAAAAACGCTGCGCGGTAAAAAACATTTTGTATTTGTCTTGAAACTAATCCTTGTTAAAATTTTTGTATTAAATTTTTAACACATGTCCAAGTGTTAATTTTAACATAATGTGATTGCGTTATTTGAATATTTTGTGTTAAATTGATACAATATTCAACATTTCTTAGTATTAAAATAACACAATTTATGAGTAAGTGAACAAATAACATAAAAAATAATGTATTTTAAAAACATTAAATGCTAAATAAAATTAAATAGAAATTGCCATACGGGCAGTTATTGGCAAATTTATATATTATATTTGCGCACCACTAATCGCGATGGCCCGTACGGCAATTTCTATTTGATTTTATTTAAATTTTGGGATCAAATTTATGCTATTAATTGCTTTGTTATAGATTAAATTCTAATATAAATGAATAAAATGTACGTATTAATATTAATATATAAATATTAATTCTATTGAAGAAATATTTTATATTTGCTTCCAAATTGCATCATTACATTTTGTGTCAATTTTACATAATATTTATCTTACTTTCTAATATATTCATCTTGTTAAATCTTTGTTAAATTAACACAAAAATTTGTGAATCGTTTGGAACACGTGAAATGTGTTAAATACAAATTTTCCAATTATGTAGAAAGTATATGCAAACTGTGTTACAATCATGAAATTTGGAGACAAATTTCATGATTGTAACACAATTTCTTCTTTAACAGAAATATCGAGATAATAGAGTTAAAAGTTTAGTTTTTATGGACAGAAATCTCTCTTTTAAATGAGAATGAAATGAATGAGATGAAATGTTTTTATAATATATACATAGTTGATAATATTTGTAAGCACTTTTCAATTATAAGAACGAAGACATTATATTCTTTACGTGGCTGTAAAGAATATATGACGTCAACTCCAGTAGAGAAAACTGGAAATTAAAACTTCATTATTGTTCAATGTGTGACGAAAATTATTTTGAGAAAAATTTAATTGTGACAATTAAATTTGTGCATAATTTATAACATTTATAACATTAATATATAATACCTATATGTGCAGAATTAAATTCGATTACAAAATTACAAGGACGATTGAATTTCTATTAATTGTAATGGAACATATATTTAAGACATTCTTATTGAAAATATAGAGTAGTTGGAGTAAGTATATTAAAAAGTTTCCATTAAAAATGCAGATAATCCACCATTTGTTGAAAGTTTTCAATTTTAAGTGTTAAACGTTTCTGATATGTGAGACGCGATTAAAATTTTTTCAGAAAAAATTATTATTATTAAAATTAGATAAAACAAATTGCATTGTCAATTTTCAAAACTTTCGAAATATTCCATTTTATTTAATCAAATGACAAATTTCACTAAATAAGAATCAGCACTTTGAATTTAATCAAAGAATTCAATTTCTTGAATTTATCAAAGATTTCAATTTCTTGCAAATAACTCAAACACAGATGTTCTCATTTAATACATTTAATACTTAACATTATTTGAACGAAATTGGCCAGTTGAGCATTAAAAAACAGGAAAGTAAAGAAAATAGTTTTATCGAGCACAATAATTTTAGAATTTTAGTGTTTAGAATTTTTCAGATGGAATAGTAATTCGGTCAAATGATGTTTCGAACAAACGATTGGTTGGCTGTCCCATTAAAACGCTCCGAGCGATACGAGGTGGGCCGCTTTGACGAACCTCATCCTCGATCGCTGTATGCGAATGGCGAGGGAATGCTCGCGGGCAGATCAGTGCGGCAAAATTTTCGCTTTGCTCACTGGCGCATGACGCAATAGGCATTACATGCATACGACACTCGCAATACACAGGCGCATCTTGTTCGCATCTCGACAGCAAGCCTTGATGCAGATAATAACGTAATTTAGCCGTGTTGTGTGTGTGTGTGTGTGTGTGTGTATCTGGGAGAGGTGGACGGCGGTAACACGTAATCGCATGAGTTGCTCCGTTGCGTCGATGGTCTATTTGCCGCGTACTAATTCGCGAAAGCCGCACGGCCTCGATTGAAATGCGTCTAGGGATAAATCCAGTCAGGTCAGATGGTTACGTACGACTAGTCCGATGCTGGATATTACAAACGTTTACATCAATACTTCTCTTGAAATAAGAAAACACTTCCAATTTCAATCAGGTTGCTGTTTTATATTTTCCTTCTCCATTATGCATTTTTTAATAATTTAATTTTAATACAACGCTTGATCTCATCAAAAGATAATCTATATCTTCTTCCTTGATATCTTCTTACATTTTGCACAACAAAAGAATTAATCGCAGATCTGTTGTGGTATCACGAACGGTATGCGTGGAATCGTTGCGACGTCGGCTATCGAGATGCTCGCGGTTGTCATCGACGGTCAAAACAGGCAGACAGCACGAAGAATCAGCCGGTGGTGGAAATGTTCGCGAGCGAGCGCAAGGCTTTACGCGGTTGCCATACACGAGGATGGAGTGCGGAGTGTGCACCGCCACCAGTGAATTTGGCCGCAGGATTCGAGGTCCTGCCGGCTCGCGAACGATGCACGGCCAACGTTCTCGGCCGCATCGAGTCGAGAGCATTCTGTCCGCTCCATCTGTCTAGCTCTTTCTCTCTCTCTCTCTCTCTCTCTCTCTCTCTCTCTCTCTCTCTCTCTCTCCCCCTCTCATCGTCTCTCTGCTTCTCTATCTTCCCGATTCGGGCATATATAGAGATAGAACAAGATGGATAGCGATAGCATTGGACCAAAGAGCGAATAAGAGGAAGAGGGAGTGGAAGAGAGAGAGAGAGAGAGAAAGAGAGAGAGAGAGAGAGAGAGAGAGAGAGAGAGAAAACCAGAGTACCAGTCGAATTCCTAGCATACCGCGGGGCCAACTGGTTAGCGAGCGATTTACGATATTGTAAACCGATGCGACGGCGGCTGCCGTGCCCACCGCCGAACCTCAATCTAATAGTGGCGACTCCAACCTCCGATGCTAGCCAAAGGCACGTCGCGTTGTTCTCCCCGTGGACTCTACATCCGTGGAGAACTTGTCGCGCGCCTTTTTCGTCCCTCAACTATCACGAATCCTGCATAAATATAATTTTCTCTGAAATAATCGTGAAGAAATCCTGGACAATCCGTAGGACGATCCAATCCATTGAAAACATATCGAAAATCTCGTGTTTTTTATCAGGAATACAAGATGTAGCTAATAAACATACAATATCACATGAAATAAAAACATTTCAATTATATATATATATGAGACAAAAAAGATTAAAATACGTAAAATTAGATAATAAGAAGGATAAAATATAATTTATATACGTTTTTACAGTATCTTTTGTTACTATCAATTCATATAATCACAATGTACCAATAAAAAAAACATTTAATCTTTTGCATTATTATTTTGATTAAGCTGTAAAATAATTTAAATAAAATTCATACAACTTCTGAGTTGTACATAAATTACATAACTTTTACATAAGCTTGCTACGTTCACTTAAAAAAACTTAGGACAGATTTGAATTAACTCATAAAACTACGCAAAATTTTTTGCCAATCTACGAATCGTGATAATCAAGATTCTAATTAGATTTGGCTCGACAGATCGAGAATGCGAATATGAAGTTTACACGAATAATGTGCGTGAATTGACACACGGTCGAATTTACACAATGTATCGAGATTCCCGGCATCAACATTCGCTAGAAGCTAATATCAAATCACCTGTTCGCGTGACTGCCGACTGACTTTTGTATTATCGACATAATGTTTGCTGATGTATGATAATGATCGAGAGGTAGAGTGTACCAAACAATGAGCGCGATATTTCGATTCCGATATTTCGTTACGTTGTTATGTTGTTACGTGGAGATGTACATAATTATAATAGAATTAGAAATTTCGGAAAGGTTCAGAATCGACTAAATCCATATATACAACACAATTAACATTAACACTCATTGGCACTAGCACTCATTAATTTAACGACAATTTTTCTATCAATAAAAAGTTTATGGACAAAGAGTTTCGAGAAATAATTATCGGATATCATTATTTGCGCCCAATTAAAAATCAAAATTACCTTTTTATATATATTTATATATTTAATAAATTGCATGTTTACCTTTTTACATATTTAATAAATTACATTCCATGTTGATATTCGTGGATAATATTTGATTCAAAAGTAATTTTAATGTACACAAAAACATTCGTTATTTCAAAAAGCCAATTGGTTTCCTTGAACATCTGTGGCCCATTTTCCTCACTGTAGTTAAAAGCCAAGTGACGCGTGGTCGTGTGTGCACATGTCGAGAAATCACTCGATAAACAGCCGCTTTGAGATGTTTTGCGCGTAATTCGTTTTTTTGTCGCCTGTGCAAACAGTATCCCCATCAATAAAGCTTTTTTTCTGGCGATATATCGTGGAACAAATTTTTTTCACCGCTATGAATAAAAACTAAAGCATCATTCGTGATGTGACGCCGAAAAGAATAAATCCATTTTTTATATTGAGATTCTCGTTGCGCACTAACTTTACATTTTCGACATTGCGTGGCTACAAAAGCTTTTTTCCGAAAGTAGGTTACACCGATCCCTCCAATGGTATATAAAAGGACTCCATAAAATTTCATTGTCTATGTAAAAATGCATGGTGAGTGCGAGTTACAGCGAATTCAGCGACTAATTAGAGATAGCGGTGAAAGACGGAGTAAAAGGAAGATACGGAGGAATGGTGGAAAAGGCAGGGCGATAATGAGATGTGAGGGGGCAAATCCGGAAGAGATACGCGCGGTGTATAACACGCGCATGGTAGGAAAAGGGACGGGCAGAGAGGGAAGGAGATCGCGTACGGTAATCTAGTTGCAAACATAGCTCGGGGTTGGAGCTCGAGTAGCCATGCGGAATAATGATATGTAATCGCGAAACTCTCCGGCGGGATCACGCGTGTGCGTGGCGCGAGTGCCTATAGAGGTGCGAGTTGGGATCCGGAGAATCGTTATGAGACTCAACACGCGCGCGCGCGTCGCAATAATCAACACGAATATAGCCGGTGACATCTAACTTTCGTGTTAATTGTAACTGGGATCAACCTGCGATTTCGCAGTCGAATGAATTGCGTTTTAACAATTATTCCGAAATGAGCCTAAAGCGTATCGTACCTATTCGATGTGTTCACGATAATGAAAGAAGAACAAAATACCAAGAATATAATATTTTTAAATACAAGATTAAAAGGAAACTTTTTTCTCAATTCGTTCTATTGAATTATTTTATTATCTGCACGTTCAAAGCTTCGTAACTATTTATTCATTGTGTAGTGAAAAGTAACGGAATCTTTACATATCCGAGATTAGAGAAAGTTGATTAATGATATATTCTGAATATTTTAAAACGTATGTTACGAATGCGTGAATGCGGATCGTATATATAATAAATAATTTCTCTCCCGCGAAAAAGACGACGGAAGAAATTAATGAATATAATAAAACTCTAAACTCTTTCTTAAAGCTATATATATATATATATATATATATATATATATATATATATATATATATATATATATAGAGAGTCACATAATTGGGACGGGTTATATCTCAAATTTGGCAACAGATAGAAAAACTGTAAAAATTAAATAGTATAATAGCGTCTATTTTTCTACGACTTCATTTTTTTCATAAGTGCAACGATTCATCTAAAAAATGCAGATGCACTTTTTTTTTAAATAAAATCGCATTTTTTTCACTTATATCGATTCCTCTGATTATTTTGCGTAAAAAAACATTAGGATATCATGTTAAAAAAGTCAATATTTCGTGAGATATTTCACATTTTTATTAAGACGTAAGATACTAAGATTGCGAACGTAAGACAAGCCAATGAAAAACGAAGTGAAAAGCACCCAATCTCTTCAGACAGAAAAAATCAACGACATTCATTCAGTTACTAACAGTTTCGTCACGGCAAGTTGAAAGTACGTAAATCACACACATCAAAAAATGATACCATTCACTAATAGTGAAAAAGTTGATATGTTTAACATTGTAACACATTATCTACAACAAACTTATTCCAATAGATAATTTGAAACACATAGTACAACACCATGGCCAGCACGGTCTCTAGACCTGAATCCTTTAGATTTTTTTAAGGGATTACCTCAAAGATAAAATACACTCGCGACCATTTGTTTCCGTGGAAAACTTGAAAAAACGTATTAAACTACATTGTTCTAACAATTATGAACTGCTTCTATTGTGAAAAACGTTAAGAAACGATGTATGAAGTGTGTACAATCCAAAGGTGGAACGTCTTCGAACATCTTTTGTAGATATCTTAATAAAAATGTGAAATAACTCACGAAATATTGACTTTTTCAACATGGTACACTAATGCTTTCTGCAATGCACGCAAAATGACCTGAGGAATATAAGTAACAAAAAATTTGCAATTTCATTTAAAAAAAAGTCCATATGCATTTTTAGTTGCATCGTTGCACTTATGAAAAAAATGAAGTCGTAGAAAAATAGACGCTACCATTCAACTTTTCCCTTTAGAGTTTTTTTCTATTTTCGAGATATAATTGCGTGACTCACCCTGTGTGTGTGTGTGTGTGTGTGTGTGTATGTGTTGTGTATGTGTGTGTAAAACATCAGAATAAAACAAATAAAGAATACGAAAGTGAATTCCGATCAATTATGGCTGCGTTATTCACTGCGAGTACTGCAAACAGCATTTCATCCTTATTGTTCACCGAATATTAAACAAGAACAAAATGTTATTTGCAGTACTTGCAGTGAATATATAACGGAACGTAGCCTATATAACTTACATAATACTTTTATTGTTATTTTTAAAATCTCAAATTTTTAAATTCAATTTTAATCTTCCGAAGTCGTCTGTTTTACCGACAAAATACTATTTTGTTAAACAAGTTATACCATATTGATTTCCGAATTTCTTTTATAATTCCTTTTATTATACAATTAAAACACACATGCTAATGTATGTGGTTCTGATCTATTTTTTGCTAAAAACAGGAGGAAATAAAGAAATTAAAGAAAGAAAGATTTCCTCATCGACTTTTATCTCTATTTTATACGGCGACCTAAGCTAATTTATCGAAACTTTACTTTGTGAAAAAATTATACAGATCATATATGCGAAATGAAAACAGAGTCAGAGGTAAAATAAATAAATAAATAATGTTAAATCGTTAAAATTAAGTTTATAAGTCTAATTTAAGTGAATGTAATGTTTGACAAATTGTGTGTATGTGAGCGTGAAATATGCAGTAGTATGTAGTGATATATTGATTTCGTAATTGTATATGTATGGGTTGTAAATCGTATGTATATACGCTTTCTCGTCGGATTTCGACCATTTCTTCAGCATTCCCTTAACTGGCCATTTTCACATGAAAGATATCATTAGTGATATCTATCTATTTTAAATTAAAATACACAAACTTGGATTTTCTTTTTGAGTGATAATTTTATTGTATTCAAATAACTGTAAAGAAGTTAAAAAATAACATTTTGTCTTAAAAAAATTAATATTTTTTAAAAAATTATTTAAATAAAAAGCTAAAAAATTTTTAATCGAATAGTTAATGTTTCCGTTTTTCGAGCCTTGCAAAATAGGAAAATAGGAAACATCAAATTCTTCTTAAATATCAATTTTTATGTTTGAAATCTAAAACTAAGTAAAAAACTTCAAATTTTAGAATGGTATTTTTGGTACGATATATGAAAATAGCAAAATTCAACAGAAAATATAAAATTTCTGGGAACGTATGGAATCAGTGGGACTTGGAGGATCAGTAGGATCTAGGAGTAGGATCTAGGATCACAAAAAATTTTGAAAAATTTATCTCTTTTTATGCTATTTTAACTTACAGATTATGTGTATCAATTAATGATAAAAACTCCCGAATTGCTCAAAAATTCCTTCTTAAATCCTCTTAAATCCTTAAAAATTTTATTTTTTTCTGAGGACTTCTTACAATATTGTTGGTTACGCCAAAGCTAGTTCTTATTTTTTTTTTACGCTTTTGACAAAAAGCGTAAAAAATACCTGAATAATTTTATTTACTTAAGAAATAGGAAATAGAAACGCAACTGATAGCTGAACAAAATTAGTAATCTGTCTTGGATCGAAACCAAGTTATTTTAAGTTCAAAGTTTACACAAGTTGAGGTCACTAATGACTATAAGATATTGAATACAATTGAAGGTTAGTATAGTGTTCCATTTATTACAATACGCTATATAAAAGTATCGTTATAACACGTAGGTATGGCTATCGGTAACTCTGTCTTTTGCTACGAAAACGGAGATACGAAATTGCTCAAACGTACAAGAACGTACCCGTTCGTTCAACATCCGAGGAGAAATTAGATCCGTGATTAACAAACTAGACACGCAAACGCCGGCCGGCTGAGAGAGCAAAATTCCGCTCGACTCGAAGAGCTATCTACGAAAGCCGACCTAGCGGATTTCCAGCACCGAAGCAACTATCAGCCGCGCCTCGTATTCGTGGCATGTTGCGTTGCGCATAGACGGTGTTCGGAAAATTTCTCCGCGAGCCCGACCGGCGAATCGTTGTATTTTGTCCCTTTGGGGCTCCAAATTTCGCAGTCTATTCGCGACACCGTTTGTTAACGCACGACTACGCGGCCTTCGCCCCTTCCGTTCCTTTTTTCTCGCTCTCTCACGCTGACGTATTCTCGATTCCCGTTTGAATACGCGTGCACCTGCAACTCGCGTGCAGTCGCATTTTTGCGGTCGGCCCGACCGTCCCGGCCATAAAATATGAGCGTGATTACTTTTAATTCCCTCTATTCGATCCCTGACCGCTCCCACCCAAGTGCATCCATCCTATTCACAGCATCCAAGTTTTACGTCCTCTCTCTCCTTCCCATCTGATTCCTTCCTCCTCACTCGTCTGACCGCTAGTTAATCACACGCGTCGACGGCGACGCTGATGAATCCGCGTTCGCCATAAATATCTATATTATTGTTCAAATTCTATTCCGCATTAGAATGTTTCTAACTTTCATGTATGTGTCATAAAGAGATTGGTTCAGATTCTCCGATATTAAAGAATTCTCAAAAAGATTGAAAAAAACTACATCGTTTAAATTACAGCCAATATTTTATTTCAACAAAATATTACAGTTTCTTCCTGTTTGAAGAAGTTGTAGATGAAATAAACGTGGACAATCTGACATTACAAATCTCACATTATATAATAAATAATAAGTATAATAAGCACATGATATCGTTATTCAAAACAACACACTGCTACGACGAAAATTAATTTTATGGCGCTTTTCATCCGAGTAGTCCAAGCATATGAAATAACAATACACTTTGCTGAAGCAACTTGTGATCTAAGTGGTGCGTTAATTATTATTGCGTGCTTCATTGTGTACTCCGCTAAACTAACGCGAAACGCCCCATGAATTAACGCTCTCAAAAGTGCAATGCGTAAACAATTACGAGAATGACATTTTCTCGAAGAAATTTACATTCCGCGCAAATGCTCGCAAGATTGCAGGTTGCAGATAAAGTCTCGGCAGCGTTCGCGAGATTGCGCGCGATCTGAAAATCGTTGGGAAATACACGGTGCACCGGCAATGAACTTTCGTGAATTTACGACGACGCATTCGATAATTAAGGCCGAGAAAGACAGGCGCACGGCGACGGCGGCGGTGACGGCAACGGCGACGTTATCTCGTAGTTTGGCCAAGCGCCAAAGGGAGACGCGCGCCAGGAACACGTGCGTGAAGCCACGCCGTTAACCGTGAATCACGCGCTCGAAACGGTTTCGTAGCAACGAAAATTCACGGAGCCGTAATAGATAAATATGCCTTCGCGCGAGCGAAACAAATTGGGGATAAAATCGGCGCTCAAATCGATATCAATCGACAATTCTTCTTTCTAAACAGTCGTTTTACATAATATTAATTAGAGTACATCGAGCAAATCGATTAGCATTGCGAAAATTAATTCAATCATCCCGTGTGTACGCATACGTAATTCTTTTTTGAATCAACGTTGATTGCACATAATAGATATCTTCTTCGCGATCGATCGTTTCCGCGCCGAGTTATTTCAACATCGCGCAGTTACGACGCATTATATTGTAATGCGGCGAACAGACGTGCACGCAACGACACGCGATTACGAGGGCGTAAGGAGAACCGTTCCGCCGTGATTACGGCGAAAGAAACGTTAACGATCGACCGAAGTGATTCATTTGCTACGGTGCGATCGTCCGAAGAGCGTACAATGAGATGGCGTGTGCGATTAAATTTAGCCGAGCGACGATGCACCACGCGCAGGATGTTGCCCAGATATATATTATGATTGCGATGGCGATTATTAGTAGTGTCGAGTGATCGACGAGGTCGTGCAAAGCGATGTGCGCGATTATTATGCGCGTGAAATATTATTACGATCGACACTTTTGTAGAAAGTGATTCATCGTACGATGATGTTATGCTCTGTAACATATGCGCTTTATCTCCACACCCAATTTATTTTGCGTTATTACAAAACGTGATAAACCCGCCGCACAAAGTGGAAGAAAATCAGCTGTAATGAGCGCTCGTTATTGGAAATTTTGATGAACGCATCGATATTAAAACCTCGTCATTGAAATTAATTTATGAACGCGCGCGTATTAGTTTACTCGAGTGTGGTATAACGAGTCTGGCGCGATAAATATTTAATCTATTTATCATGTTATTTGTAATACCGAACGTAACACATTGTCGATTCCAAATAGTGAGAATTGTTTCACGACAATTTTCAAATAAGAATTAATATGCATACACGTATTTTTCTAAAAAGTTTTTAAAAAATCTCTCTTACGTCTCCATGTACGTGTTCGTAAAGGAATCAAATTTATACACGTGTTAATGGAGTCGAGTAGATAAAAAAAAGTTCATATAAACTTTGAAATGCATTTATTACAATTTCTTATTACGGTTAGAAAGCATTCTAAAGAATTCGATAGTCATTAATTCGATAAATGTGAAAGTTTGCATTCTTGCGGAAGGAAGAAATTTCGAACAACTTTACTTACAAAATCCATACGTGTGTACGGATCAAGCGTGTAAACGATAACTGAGAGTCATTTGTTTCAACAATTCCGTCTAACCAGTTATAAGAACAATTTTCTACGCGGCTAACGCAGAGAGCTGTCGATTGAGATACTAAGCGCAACGAAAGTGCAGTTACGAACGCGGATAGTACATGCGAATTTTCATGTGTTTCGATGTGATATTTTCGATATATA
>JANQDE010000087.1:136505-161964 GCA_037157785.1 Cephalotes varians
GATCGTGTCTTTCGATCGGCGGTCCTACAAGCACCCCTACGACGAATCCCCGGTCTTCCTTTGAGACGCACGTGTGTCGCGGTCCCTTTGTCTCCGAGACGTGGGCCGTCGCGCAAGGCGCCGATTTCTGTTTGATTTGACCGCCGACGTTTTTTTTTGTTGTCGACTTCCTATTTCTTATATACGCTGTGCACGTTTCGCCTTTCAGATCTCGCCGACGCGACACGAACGATTATAACTCTTTAATAAAGCATTTTCAGATACTTTATGAACTTTTTTCACTTACTTGATTAACTCATTAATAAATTATATAAATTTGGTTCCAACTTTTATAGACACTTTGTATAACTAAGTATCAATTTTTCTTACTAAATTTAAACGTCAATGATAAAATTATACAATATAATTAAATATCGCTCAAGTTAAAGAATTTATAAACGTATTGGATAAATTCAAGTTATGGGATACAATTGAATAGCCAATAGGTACAAAAGCAGCTATATTAAGAAATATATAAAAATATATAAAAATTAGAAGCTCTGGATTCCTTAGCTCTTTGATTACCAATTAAATGTTTTCGAAACAGTTACAAACAATTAAAAGGTAAAAAATCAAGTTAAAAGAAGTTAAATTCCGACTAACTTAGGCGTACTTTTTTTTTGTTATTATTTATATTGTTTTGTCTCAATTTTTCCTCTGTATTTAATATTTTATTTTCATTTAAATTTGACATAAAGGAAAAAGGAAAAAACATTTTTTTCAATAAATAATAATAAATATAGTATTTTGTAATATAATATAATATGTAAATTCTTTTATATTAATAAGATAATAAATGCTTCAAAATCATGAAAAAAATTTAATTTAATTTAATATTACTATTTTATATCTATGCAAAAAATAAAATTGATGGACACTTTAATTCCAAAATCAGCTAAATTCTTTTTTCTAAAATCAATCAAATACATCTTATTTTAATAAATAGAAATTATATATTTCTCTATGCCATATTACATGTTTTGTTAACTAAATGATAAATTTTTCTTAATTTTTCAAAAAAAGATCTTATTGATAGCTCTTATTGAACGAAAAAGTTATACAAGTTTTTCGCTGTCGCCAAAAAAAATCAAGTAGATTTAATGACTTTTGCCAATGATACTCAATTTTAATTTACATTTACCCTTTAATTTCATTTGACTTGCAAATTAAGCAAAACAGTTCTTTAAAAGTATCAATATTATGCGTTTATCTTTAGCATTTCCAAAGTCAGTAAATAAAAACAAATTTCCACTCGCCAAAAATTTTGCCGAGAATTCATCCGCAAATCGGGGTTGATACATTTTCCAGAGTAACATTTAAAATACAAGAGAAATATAAAAATAAATATTTCAAGTATTGTGACGACATATTTTTATATATCTTCGAGATTTCGAAGACGAAGTCGTGCTCCTGCGCGCTCTAAAAGCGGACACGAGATTTATTTAAAATTCGACGCTGCTCGAACTCGCGTCAAAGGCACAAAGACGTGCCCCGCTCGAAAGAAGAGGACGCAGACGGAAGCTACCGCGCGTTAAGCATGGAATTGTAAATCAAGCTGGAGAGATCCTTGATCCTTCGCTCGAGTCGCTCGAGTGACGCGGCCGCATGTACATACGCACATACGTACGCACGCGCACACTTAAGTACCTACTTAGGACTGCTCTTTTTCGCGAGTAAATTCACGCGAGAGAAAAGACTCCGAGGGCTGTCACGACTTATCTTATCCACGGTGAAATTTAAATTCAAACCGACGTACCGAAATATGTGCATACGACACATACGTATACGCGCACGCGCGCGCGCGCGTCTCTCAGGACCGTTTCGCAGCCTCTTCTCGCGTAGGAGGTCGGCCAAGGTGGGCGGATTGTCGGTCGGCTATCGGAAATATTTTCCAACGCCGAGAATTTATCGGGCGTCTGCCCGGAAATATTTGAAAATTCCTTCGACGACGAGGGAGATGAAAGGGAGAAAGGGGAGGAGGGAGAAGAGAGAGCAGGAGGCGAAACGGAGGCGCTCCCGGAGGGAAGCTACAAAATTTTTCACACCTTAATTAATTCCGCGAGAGGCAGGATTTCCAGGATCACGACGAGGTGAGAGCCTGCCGATCGATAATACGTTCCGCGGCGTTTATTCGCGGCAGCAATAAAGTCACATCGAGAATATAACCCCTTCGCTTTTCATGGATTCTGTTCTGAAATCTAAGCTTAACAAAGTAAAAGAGAAAAAATTTGAAAATCAATTAAAAATTATATTACAGTGAAAAATACAAAAAAAATAAAATAAAATATTATAAACATTATATATAAGAAAATATTCAAAAAGTTTCTTCTTCTGCAATTTTATTAATTAATTAATTTTTCGTGTATTGTTTATATATATATATATTTTTTTTTTTTTAATATCAACTAATAAAAATTTATTTTATGTTTTTCTCCTTTCAATCATTAAGAAATTAGCTTGAAGTTTTTTTGATCGACTGTTAATGATTACGTCAAACAAAATAATGTCTCGCATGCATCATTTCGGATTTTTCAAAAATGACGTAAAATCTTCGGAAGAAATTTTACGAAATTAATCATTGATCTTTGTAAAATGGAGAGAGACGAGAGTCTTGATTGTCACAAGCGAATCCCCCATAATACGAGGGTGGCAGAATATATTACGACTCTCTACTCTCGAATGTGCTTTTCCGTCGAAAACGACATCCCTTATTGCGGAGACCCACGAGTTTATTGCGAACGACCACGTACAGGGTAGTGCCGATTTATGAGTACACACACACGCACACGCGCACATTTGTATATACATATAGATAGATAGATACAGCACTATAGATATCGCAGACAATATTATCGACATCCACATTTATTCTCGCGCACGTCGACACTTTCCTTATCCGTGTCGTCGGAGAATTTCGTGAGCGGAACGATGGGCGATGCGATCGCGATCGACGAGAATTTCAATTACCGATGTGCGTCGCGCAAGTGACATGAAAAGTGCTAAAAAACGAAAGTCGAGTTTCGTTTATAGGATTTAATCATTTTAATTTCCGATAAAGGAATCGCCGAACGAATTCGTTGTGTCGCTGTGCAGCGTTTTGCTTTCATTCGAATGCGAGAATAGCTGCGATGGATCGATAAATCCACAATGAGTATTATGGGTGACGATCCCGAAGCGTCCTCTTGGAATCACACTTGTTGCGCGGCATCTTCTCGACGATCTAGAAAGTCGCTCTTCCGACGACTGCACTTTTACTGAACGAAAGGCCGAGTATTAAAAGAATTTTACGAAGCAATCTACGACAACAATCTCCTCCATCGAAAGTTTGAATAATGATCCCGTTGCGAGAGAGATCGGTTCGTTAAACTATTGCTCACTATAAAAAAACAAAGATAAAAGGAGAAATAGAAAAATAAGCGAATATTATTTATCATTATGATTAAGTAAGCATCCATTTTAGATAATAATATTGAAGATTCTCGATAAATAAAATTGTCATCAAGAAGAAATATATGTAATATGTAGTATTAATTTTTAAAATACAAAATGATGTCAATTTAATTTAATAATTTTAATTGCCTCGAAATATTGCCGATTGTACAAATTTTTGTCGAAAGATTTTATTTTTAAATAAAAAAACCGTTTAAAAAAGCAATTGATTCGGAACATCGTCGAGGCTCGTAAAAATCAAGTTTTATTAGTGCAAGTTATGATCCTCTTATTAGAGACGTATATAAGACTTAAGTAAATACGAAAAGCCAGCGTTTGAAAAAGAGCACACAATTCGGACTCTATTTGCCGCCATCGTATTTTATTCTGACTTCAATCTTGTGAACCGGTGTACGTGTGCTCCCACGTGAAGGGTCGGAGATGAATACATAGGGTGGTTTCTGGAATGGCAAATACGTTTTCCGTTCCCCTCCGAGCTATTGGCTCTTATCGCGGTCCCCGACTGGATTGTTTCGCCGGGAAAAAAAGTGGAACAAATTACTATCATTCGCAACTCTCTTTTTCTCTTTCTCTCATTCCCTCATTCGCCACTCTTGCTCCATTTCGTTTCGTTATGGAACCCACAGTTAACGTTTAAAGGACTCTCCAAAGAAAAGCGCTGCAATCTCTAAATTTATCACATGCGATAAGTTAATGAAAAAACTTGAGACGCAGTGATGTCTGACAGTTAATGTAGCAAGAAAATTTGTTTAGAACGATAAAAGCAACGGCTCGTATTAAAATATTGCTTAGCGTATGTAATAAATCATCTTATCGAATATTCCATCAGACAAGTTTTCTTCTTTAATCTCTGTAGGAAATAAAAATTTCCGCTTGCCTGAAGATCTCTCTTCGAAACAGAGATTCTTCTAATTCGTATCGTATCACGATAAAATTCGACAGAAAAAATTATTTAACAAAATTTTATTTTCGTTTTGTTTACATAAAGTGGAAAGGCCGGAAGGATAATGATCGAACAACAATCGCAAAAAAAACGAAAAATAAAAAAACGCTCGCGCGTTCATCGATTCATCTCCGACTACACCCTTTTTCTTCCGCCTTTCCGACTTCTCGCAACGCGTACCTTCTCCTCGATTTCCACTATTGGCAAAGCGATAACTCGGTACGTCGGCCATAAATCAAACTGCCAGAATGTTTCACCTAGCCTCTCTCGCGCGGAGGAAGCTTCCTCCTTTCGAGGCAGCTCCTTCATCCTGCAGCAAATGATCCACGATGGTTTGGCCTTTTATTTAGAGTCGACGAGCTGCCGGAGAATAAATTCGCGTTTGCAGACAATGCGCATATCATCTATACATTAATTATGTACAAAGTGTCGTCAAATAATTTTAATCCCTTGGGTATAGATTTATTTGAAAAAATTCTTGCGTTTGAAACGGATTTAATTTGCCGATGCGCGGAATAATATATAAAGGCAATAGATTTTGTGTGAGAATTCATTTATTTGAGCGATATAATATACATAATAATTAGAATTGTAAATCAAATCTAAATTCATAAAAGAACTTATCCTCTCTACTTTCTATATGTGCGCAATGGGATACCACGAGATGAGCATACCCTTGTCTTTATATCATGCTTACAACTGATACCAATCACTCTTGCCATAAACAAGAATGTACATGTTTAATTTTGTCCTAATTTGAATGATGAATTGGACTCGTCATCCGTAACTTAGGCAAAATAAGTGCATGACGAAAGATTAGTCGTCAAATGTACCCAAGGGGTTAATCGCAGACGTTTGCACAGATTTAAGGTCGTATTAGGTGAAACATGTGCAAAAATTGTTAAATCGTTATACGTTTTTAACGATCATTTAATATAACGCAAAATTTAAGAAACAGTATTTCTCTTAATATGCAACTTAATATCGTGTGACGAATTTAAAAATAAAACTGTAAAAATAAAACTCTATAAAAATAACTCTTTCGATATTCCACGAATGGTTTCCTGTTTGCTATTTAACTGCGTCATGAGCCCAGCTTGCGAAAGGTTCTTTGTTTTTAATTGTGAAAACAATGTTGAAAACACGCTGCCAAATCGCGAACGAGAGCAAAACGTCTAGATACTTTTGCGGTCACGTTGTCCATCCCATGACTATTGCGCTTTAATTACCTTCTTCCCACATTATAATTATGTCAGCTAATCAGGTTAAGTCCAATATACCGAGCGTTAATTAATACGCCGCGATGCATCGCGAGTCAAAGTACCGTTCGCTGGTAGCTAATGCCTGCTTTTTCCGCACTGCACATTACACGCCGCACACGCTTCGTAGAGCTGCACTTTGAACTTTGTGAGAACGTTAGCGCGGCATAAATTACCGTTGTAAAAGGCCGTTTCGCGCGAATTCTCCGCGTAACTCGGCGTTATTGCCATTGTATATGTGTATATGATGTGTGTGTGTGTGTGTGTGTGTGTGTGTGTGTGTGTGTGTGTGTGTGTGTGTGTGTGTGCGTGCGTGCGTGCGCGCTGTTCAAAAAATTCTAAGGAGAACAACGGCTCTCCAGCTTTTCCTCACGAACTCCTCAAGATCACTCGGCAAGGAAGAGCAATTTATTATAAAATAATATTATCTATGAGAGTGAAAATGTTACAAATTTCGTGATAGAATCCGTGCCGAATCTTTTTCTTCAAATTCATGTGTTTTCCTCGTGCGATTTTTTTACGTTCATTACATCGAGAAGCGAAGATAAGCGTAATACGTCGTATTACGTTTTCAAGACGCGGAAACGACGTCTCTCTCGCATGAGCACCACTGAGATACACTCTTCGCGGGTGTCGAAGAGGAGAGCGGAGAAGATGAGCGAAACCGAGGGGAGAGAACGAGAAGATACGGGGAAGAAAGGGAGAAAAGGGGCACGCGGCGAGGAGTGACGGACGCCCGGCTACGAGGTAGGGGGATAGTTTAGGTTGAGATGCGCCCGGCCAGGCCAGGCCAGGCCAGGAAATGCACTTGACGCTGCGTCGTCGCGAAGGATGAGTCATCGGAGATACGGAAAACCGGTTCGCCTCGGATATAAAGGCTCGCTCTCTGCGCCTCTTTGCTCTCAACGCTGCGCCCGTCTCTCTCTCTCTCTCTCTCTCTTTCTTTTCAGCCAGTGTTTCTTCCCCGTGTTACCACCCCTCTTTGCCCTGCTATCTCTTCTCTATCACCAGTCAGGCAGTCAGCATTTTTCTATCTGTTCTCTCTTTTTCCCTTCCTGTCCTTCGCCCGCTGTACCGAGATCTCGCATGACGAACCGTGGTACTCGGTATTCTCAATCGTCACTTTGTCACGCTTTTCGTAGCACCGGTTTCTGATAAAATAGCTGCCGATAATTGAGATGGGATCCCGGAGAAAATATAGCATCGAATTTCGAAATATAACTTTGCAGAAAGTTAAAACATTAAAAATAAAACCTAATGACATGTTTATGTAATGATAGTGCCTTTAAACTGAAATACTGCATAATGTAATGTAGCTATTTTTGGCTTGTAACATCTTTCCATAGCATCGTGCTTGATAAATTTTACATTTCTTATAAATTTATATTTTTTAGTAGTTAAATAACAAATTCTTTTTCCAAAAAAATTATTATCGATGTAGGCATGCATGCACAAACATTTTGTTACTAAAATAAACTTAACAAAATCATTTAACTGAATGTTATTTTCAAAGAACATTGAAATACATGTGTTTGACGTTAAACAATATCAAATCCGCGCTGTTTCTAAAAAAAAAGAGTAAAAACATATTATCTGGCTTTCCGCAGTCGCGCAGCTGTTATCAATAAACAACAAATATCGTGCCGGTGAAATTATTGGCTTTTCCTAAGTCCTTTGGTCGGGATTTGGCTTTGATATATGTCGAAAACAAAACTACCACAATTTCCACATACGAAACGACTTTTACATTTAAAATCTGAAATATTATTAGAATGTAATGTCATTATACCTATTATTGTCATATAACAATAATCTCGTTTTCATACACGATCAATACAATTATACGATCGCAAAATGTGATTCCGAGTGAAGGAGGCACGTCCCGTAACGTCACAATAGATGCGATTTAGTTAGGGACAGAAGAACGTGGACTTGGACTGATTCCCAAATGAGACAACGGCAGGTAAGACAGGTACGAGCGACCGATCGGCGCCGCTGTACATTTGTATCGCATTGTTTCACGCAGCCGAACGAGATACGTATTTGTCCGAACTTCGGCTTTTATAAAAAGTGAAAGATATGCATTTTTACGTGACAAATCGGAACGAAACGACCGAAATCACACTCGCGAATTGTACGACAAAGAATTCAAGCGATTGCGAAAATTTTTCCGTGCGATACGAAAACAATGGCGACATACGATACAAGAGGTACACGTAACAAAGGACGCAAGTAAAAAACATTCTACAGTTACATTTCGCATTTTAGAGTTCTTCCGAGAAGACTCTACTTTATAGACAAAATAGTAACAAATTGGTGAAACAATAATAAGTGAAATTTGGACTAAACGAAATTAAATGAGAAAAAAAAATGAGAATGTCGGTCTTGCGGTAGTCCGCGGCGAACTTTAATGCCCAATAATAATTTGAATTTTTAAATCTCTTGCTCATGCAAACTGCGCATATTCGTCGATTTTGAAATCATTGTTTACATGAAGCCAGAATAATTAATGCACATATTAAATTGACGAGCAATTTGATAATTTTGATGCTCACAAGCATCCAGAGTCCTCGCTTCACGTTAAAATTAAATTTACTACTTTTCGCACGTGCGACGCATTCTAGCATGACCGCAAATTTCCGTAAAATGCTACAATAATTTTTCTTTTATTTTCAAACATGAACTTTATTCTTTTGTTTCGAGAAACGAAGGAAATGTGAATGCAAAGTCGCATTGACATGTGACGTTACGTCACGTATGATTCATAAGTCACGATATATCAATGTCTAGCCCACATAACTCATACGTAACGGAAATGAATTACAAATTTAAATACTTGATGCGGTAATCGAATCGATAATTGATGTAAGGTTAAGAATAACTGATAAGTAATTGATATATTCTGAGAATGTATTCCTGGAAACTCCCGAAAAAAGATTAATGTGACGTTCTCACTCCTATTTTCCGGACACTTTTCGGGGGGAATTCGTAAGCGCATGAAAAACGCACGAAGAACCAACAACAAGAAGGAACACGAGAAACAGAGAAAGTGGAGAGGAGCGCGTTGCAAGCGTGTATAATGCGCTTAACCGCGATAACTCTGCAATCTGCAAGTGTCTTACTTTGTAATCGGTCGCCTCTTTCTCCCATTGTCAGACGTATCGTTGCACCACCGTTGTTACATGGCTTTATGCAAATTTCACGTGTCCCATTATCTACGCACACCTTCACGCGCGATGCATCGATGCGACATACGTGAAAATGCTAAAATGCGATTCTACTAATAGACTCGAAAGACGACGCTTAACCCTCTAGTCTCGATCTCCTCGTCTCGTCGTTAAAAAAAACATCTTTTGACTAATTTTATGCAAAAATATTTTGTAAGTGAAAAATCCACCTCAATTTATCGATACATTAGCATGGCCTTTTGGCGATAAGAAGCACTATATTTTAGTGTTCGATACTACATACGCTTCCATTCTCAATTTTTAAGTACAAAAACTGTGCAGATTCCGAGTTTTCCGATACATTCTTACGCGTGGAAAGTGAACGTTGTAAATATGCGACACTTGCCGCAGAGAGTTAAGAGCACTCCAAAGCGAAAATTATTGAATTTTCATTCTCGTAACTTAACTACAATGATTTTTCGATGAAATGGAATCATTGAAAAAACATCCGTGTTGTATTTCCCGCGAGATTGCATGTACACGAGTCGATTCGAAGACGACGTAAAAAGTTAAATTCTTTTTAGTTGATTCCTCTTCGCGATTATTTTTCCATGCGTTTCCTTCCGCGTGAAAGCAACGTTTCAGCTTTCCATCTCATTCGATTTATAAAATACCGTCCGCCTCGAGGCCTATTTCGAGCACAGATCGTCACGATCTCCGGTTTAATGACATTTGCGAGGGACGGGAAAAAGGTCAAGATGCACCGTGGTAATCGCGGCTTTTTCTCTCTCTCTCTCTCTCTTCGTTTCTCTCTGTCTATGGCAACGAGATTCGCCACGACTCTTCGAAATGAGCTCTTTTCCTTGCTTCTTCGTCGGCAAATCAGTGCACAGAGAGTGCATCGCCGTCAGGAGCATAGAAGCATCGTCGAACGAATTGTCCGGGGAACAATAGAAGGTCAGTGCATTTCAGGACGTTGCGCGACGAATGCCGGGCAACACGGAGAGAAAAAGAGACACACACGCGTGCGTACACACACACACACACACACACACACACACACACACACACACACGCGCGCGCGCGCGCGCGCGCGCACACACACACACACACACACACACCACATCACTCGCCGGTTACGGCGTTTATGCAATCAGGTGCAGGCCGCCGCGCCAGGGAGAAAGGACTCTTGCACTTGGGGCTATTCACGTCGCTGCTACTGCATGACAGATTTCTTATTGCGTGTGCTACAGCAGTGATATTTCACGACAACAGTTGTAATAACTTTCAATGGTATTTCATGTATTTTCTAAACACGCCTCCACGCCCTTCGGCCCGCATAAACGAGTGCGATAACGATCGAGAGGTGCGCTCTTCTACGAACATTCTTTATGGAAAATATTCACAATTTTTTCACTCCGTATGCAATACGCTAATTGGTTGATCAGATAAATCGAGACGCGTGATGAATAATATCTAATAACTGACGGCACGTGATACGATCCGCGAGAAAGATTAATTGGCAAATAGGAGATTGTGTTTCTATATTATATAATCAAAGTATGTTGTACGCGTTTGTTAATTAATCTAGTATTATTGAAGAAATTGCCCCTTGCATCAAATTATAACAAGGAATTAAGCGCAATTCTCCAATTCGCATGATCATTTATATTTTGATACCGACGAAAAGCAAACAAAATGACGGTAGTAAAAAGCGAGAATCAGCGAAGACTCGTTCGCAGATAGAATTGCGACATCAGCCAGCTGCATCTCGGCGAGATGGAAGGAGGAAAGCGATGAAAACTGCGCGAGCCACTTCGTCTCTCGGTTCGCAATCTCCCAACAGTTTATCCCTCTTTTACTTTATCTTTTGCGTATGTGCTTTGCGGAGACGTCTTATTTTACGGACTCTTGCGAAGCGGAAAGAGACAAGATGCACGGGAGAAGAGAGCAAGAGATGATCGAAAACAGACGAAGAGAACTGCGCTGAGAAAGCCTCCGGATGCAGACGACGCGAAAGAGTCTCCGATCAAGAGACAAAACAGCGACTATTTCTGGTGGCCTGATTCACCTACCGGGAGTAGTTCTCGAGAAACAACACCACCGCATCGCCGCCATAAACAATTATTACCCATTTAACCCTTTGACCTATAATATCGAGCGAGAGGATAAAGAATTCGGGCCAAACGTAGAATCACGAGTGGCGCTCGTGATAAGTTCAACACAATAAGTACGAGGTGGTTCATTTATTGCAGATGCATTATTGCGTTAGTTTGATCACATTTGCAAGTCTATTTTCTTAAAGTATTAGAAAAAAACCTTTATAAACCATTTTGTGTGTGTGTGTGCGTGCGCGCGCGCGCGTCAAGAAAGAAATTTAATACTGACAAGAGCTACAGCAACACGAGTGATTTTTGTTACTGATTGTATTACGCACCGTTTAAATCATAAGGGTTAAATCGAACGGTCTCTAAGTGAAAACGATTGAAATTTACTGAAACCACTGATATTTCGACAAGCTCAAATTTTGATGCTATAAAAGCCACGCATCATTATGCACGATCAAATGGTCTTTCGAAACAATGCGAGTAATTGAGGCTTATTGAAGCCGCTAATATAATTTCAACGATTTCAGATTTTAACATAGAAATAATCTCTACGCCTATTCACAATATGAAGATTACAATTACATAATAAAAGTATATTACGAAAGTATATTACAAAAGTATTCCTAAGTTTGACAGTAAATTATAATTTTACAATTTATTATAACGATTCAACGTCTATCGATCTTTATTTCATGATTATTTTTAACTTTGTATCCGGTGAAATTTAGATAAGTTATCTTTAAAAATTATTTAATGTTTTTTACATTTTATGAGAATATTTTACATTTACATGAGAATATTTTCTTTATATTTTTTTATTATATTAATCTAAAGTGCACTTTTTAATGTAAATAAAGTTAACATTTTAATCGATACTCTATTTAACGACTGCACTTACATCATTAAACGGTTTTCTTTATCGAAATTGCTACTTTATAAATATATAAATTAATTGCTCCGCCATGTATTTAACAATATGCGAGAACGTGAACGTACTTAGAATCGAAACAAAACTGGAACGACTTGCGACTGGAATGAGTAGCGTGATAAAGTCATGATGTTAAAATATCTCGTCTAGACTGAAACACTTGAGACTTTAATATGCAATTAAACGTGTGTTTCTTCGGGAAAAACTATCCTGCGAGAGAGTTGGGCTATAAAATGATATCGGCGATTATCCTAGAACTTTTAGCAGTTTAAACGAACGTTCGGGAATGAATCTCTGCAATCCTGGAAAAGACCAGTACAAGCCGTAAACCACGATGAAGTTGAATCCGGCGCGTCTTCTACCTGCAGACGTTTCTGGTGATTTATAGTAGTGTTGATATACGATATCTTGTTTTTAGTAACGCATGTACATGCACGTTTGAAAAGTATAATAGGTGCCTCCGTCCATTAAGAAATGGAAAGGAGATTAGAGTCAGAAGGGATCATGCGGAAAGATTAGGGATGACTATTGAGCCACAGTTAAGTAAACGATGACGTGGCTCATGGTAAGATTGACCTTCGAGCAGGTTCCTGATGATGGGTCGTCAGAAAACTTTTTTTGTAAGGTGAACGAGATAGTGTAAGTTTAGTAAGATAGAATTATGAGTTCAGTGAGATAGAATTGTGAGTAGATTGCGCAATCATTTACGATCGTAATTGTACAAACTTTAGTAATTCATAATAGATTGAATCCAATGTTTTTTATCTACAGATTTTTTTGGTTGAATAAGCAGTTTCTGATAGCTATAGTTTCGATGCATCTAAGTAAATACTTCAGTAAAACTTGGTGAGTGACAATTACTTTAATCGTTAACTTATTTATTTTATGATTTTTGTGTGGTTTAACTTTCACTTTTTCTGCATCTTCGTCACTCGGCTTATCAATATTAGACACATATTAGTTTTTTAAGATAATGGATTAATCGTGCATGTGGAGAGCGTGAGATAATTATTTTTTTATATTTGCGTTCTTGCTGAGGATGCCTCGAAATTGAGCCGAAACTTACATATACATATAATTTGTTTGTCATTAATTTAAATTTAATTTAAATTATGCACTGATATTCGCGTCCCTGTCATTAGTCCTTTTTCTTTTTATTGTTTTATTGTTTTCTAAATAAAATGATTTCTCTCATCTCTATAGTACCTTCACAAAATTTTTCATTAAAGAAAATCTTTTCACAATCCGTCATATATTTATTCTTCACATATTTATCTTCCTTATCTAGCTATTTCTTATTTATTCTTATTTGAATCTTGATAAAATAACCTCTCTTCTTTTTTTATGTATTATTATTTATTAAAAAAATAAATAAGTAATAATATAAAATTATTTTATTTCACGATAAGTTTAGACACATCCTTTTATCCAGTCTCAAAAATTTATTCAATTATTTAAATTTAACATGTAAGACATTTAGTGTACCTAATATGGCTTATGGTCTGGCGTTGCTTTTTATCAACATTTTTTCCAATATTGAAAACTATAGTTAGATTCAAAATAGGTAGCATTAAGTTTAAGAATTTCTGAACATTAATTGAAAATATGAAACATTTTCAAATTATTTACATGGATACAATAAAGAAAAAAAAACAAATAGCAAGACTATTGGATTTCCATTTTATGAATCTCGAAATTCGAATCGAATTGTATGCGAAATGATGTTATATAATGGAACATTAAGCTCAGAAAAATTTTAAGTTAAGCATAAAGATAGTGATTTTTTATATATAAACATATCAAAATCACTGCTCACATTATAATGGTTAGAAATATTTCTTCAAACGCAATTTTCGATTCAAAAGGTTAGTCCAACAAAAAATGACTTTTTTATTTCAAGACAAATCACTTTTAACCTAAACATTTTTTCGTATTTGCATCTGTTTTTGAGAAATTTAGCAAAAACTTTTTTTGGAGGTAGTTTTATCTCTTTAAAAAATTAAGCAACAGGAATGGAGAGATCGGATTTTTAGTACAATGCGTGGAATAGGAGTTCAAAAACCTGGCCAAAAGTCTATATTAAAGTACGATAAATTTTTGCATTTTAGTCCGCCATATTGAATCCACCACTTTAAATTTTGTAATTTTTGTCTCAAATTCGCATTCAGTAAGCAAAAAAACCTATAAATACAACTTTTGGTAATAAAAGAAGAAAAAAAAATTAAATTGTATCTGATAGTATATTTTTTATTTTTGTTTTTTATTTAATTTCTCTGGAAAAAAATAAAAATGAGCAAAAATGAGCATATGGGGATCAAAGAAGATATAACTATCAATATGACATGTGATATTAGTCATTCGGACGTGTATCAAGAAAACAAAAATTTATTGGCATAAATAGAAAAAATTTAGAAGTTTAGAAATTTAGAAGTAAAAAACACTTTATTTGTAATATAACAAAAAACTTTTGTTATTATTATGTTTCTATTTTTGTCCAATAGCCATCAATAGGTATTTCAAAAATTAATAACATTTTTAAACAAATATTGAATTTATCGACAATATGGTATATAACTTACAAAGAAAAATTCAATACCTTTTTTACTTTCATTGCCTTGCCAAATCGAAATAATAAAGCCTTTATATAATTTAGTTGAAGACTCTTCAACTTATTTACAATATGAAACTATTCATTTTATTCGAATTTCAAGGTTGACTTTTTTTTTGCTAGTTCTTCGGACTTCTACTGTTGCAGTGGTCAGAGAATTATTCTAGTCAAAATTCACTGTTATCGAAGAAATTTTAACTTTCATTTTGTGTTTATTGTGCTTGGACAATATTGGAAAATTGGCTATTCTGACACTCCCCGTATCTCAAAAACTATCCCTGTACTCAACTTAAAATTTTTCTGATTCATTAATGTCCCATCATCATTTGGAATAAAAATTTGATTTGAATTTGGAGAGTCACGAAAACGGGCGAAAAAACTTACGTTTTTGGACTCTTTTATAAACGGAGAAAACGATTTCACATACTGACTCGGAATAAAAGCTAGAACACAAAATTTTCATGGTGCACATCGATTATGTGAGAGAAAATGCTATCAGATCAATCATAAATTTTGAAAAATTTACGGAATGATTCTCAAAGTCGTTAAACGAATTTTTCCCACGTTTACTATACAAGATGTCTTTAAACTTTAAACAATATTTTCTTTCAACAATTGCATACGTAGATATTTATAATAAGAGAATTGAATAATTTACTAGATATTTAATTCCAAAATGTGTAAATATTTATGTAGAAATTATACAATGTAATAAATATTTATGTACAGATGTTTTTAATTTTAATATACTAAATAAATGAAAAATTAGACAAAATTATACTTTTCTCTATTATACAAGAAAATCAATTAAAAAGAATGAAAATCACAATTTTTTAAATAGAGGCCATAGTTAAAATTATTAATGGAACACGTGCAAGAAGAACACGATATCGAATCGGAAAATAATTTTCAGCCATATATTCTTGTTTTAAACTTTTAATTATTAGTGAACAGACGTAAAGTTTTTGTGTAAAAAATATTTCTCAGCGTGATTCAGTGATATTTCGCGAATAATCGCGGTCAAAAGGAGACGATACGCCGGAGATGTGCCTTATCCATTGTTTCGATCATCGCGTGCGAGAACCGATAAATCAAGATCCCGTAAAAGCCCGAGGACCGCGGTTTACGAACCGGCGGCTCGCTCGGTACGGTGCGGATTTACAAATACGCGGATCAATTCCGGCTTTATCATCCCGGCCGACGGCAACGATTGGCTGATCGTTCCTGCCGCAAAGTGCGTGTGTGCACGCGACGCGTACACGCGCTCGTCGATTAAATATTCCCGATGCATATCGCTATAATTCAGTTGCCACCGTTCTCTCTCTTCGACCGCGACAAGGTATCTATACTATCAAAATACGAACACGGAATGTTTCCGCACTATTACGCGGATTCGTGCGTAAGCCGAAACGCAGTACTTGAATCAGTAATGTTACTAATTCCAAAAGTAATGGTTTTTGCGCGAACGTGATTAGCGAAAACCGTGCGGAGAAACGTGTGTTATAATTCTAAAAAAAAAAGTGCAGATTTAGTTCCAGATTTGCATTGTCAATCACTTCTTTAAACGAATCTACAAATAAATCTAAATATATATCACATCATTTATATAGAAAAGCTGAAACAATTCGTTTAAATAATTATATTTATTAAATATTAAGAACTATCCAAGATAAATATCAAAAATAATATTTGAAATCGATATAGCTACTGCTAAATTATATTTACTAAAAGATTATCTAATTTCTTTTAGCATTATGTTTCATATGATTATATAACAGTTCTATTAGAGAAAATTGATTGTATACAGTTGAGCATTTATCTAGTTTGACATAAGTCAATAACAAGTAAGCAAATTCTTTTCTCATTCAAATAGAAAGCCCTTATATAATGGTATTAGTCATTTTAATCTCGAATGCATTCAGATACAAGATTTTCTCTTGTGCAATAATTTTGGAATACTTTCTTATAAATAAAAGATTTACTATTTTATTTCTAATCCGCATATAATATAATATATAAATATATGAAATTATTCTCTCACAAATAACTGTAGTTCAGATCCAAAAATCTTTTAATTAAACATTGTTAAAATGACAAATCTTAGGAAATTCAATTCTAAATTATTTTGAGTGAGCCAAAGTCAGTCGGAAATGATTAAAATAGTTCACGCCGCAGTATTTCAAATTAGAAAAAGTATCAAAATATATCTATATATAATTTGTTGATTTTCCAACGTTTCGGTTAAAAATATCTTTCAAATTAAATATGAGAACAAGATCTTTTATAAACGCGATATTTATTCTTCTTTTTGCAATCTGAGTAGTTTTTAAATTTAAATTTAAATTTATTTTGACATATCAAATTTTTGACACCACGTAAGTTAACGGTAAAATGGAAAATTTATATGAAATCTCGCGCGTTTCAACGCTTCGGGACAAAAAATGTCGCGATATTTACATGATTATCAAATCGGCACGTTGAAAACATTCACCGCTGATATTTACAACACGAGCCGTGCGAGTAGCTACGATTTCAATGTCGGATAGGCATCGTAAGCTCATCGCACATACAAAAATGTAAGACTGTAAGATGTGAGCGAATCACAGTTGAGAATTACATTACGTTTTCTACTGTGACTGGCCAATTCGCTCACTGTTATGGACCTAAAAGCAACTGGCGTTCGTCCGCGTCTTCTTCGGCGTAATATAAATTGCGAAATTTAACCGAAAGTGTGTAATTTAAAGTGCGAATTTTAACCAAAATTTAACGTAATTAGAGGATAAGCGTTAATTTTTTTACACGACTATCCATATCACAATCGATTTGTATAACGATCTGGCGATTACGTGACTCCTGCGAATGTTATACGACCGAATGTCTTTCGATACAAAAATGCACACAAACGTCCATACATATGTATAGAGCAGGAAACATAAATAGGCTAGAGACAACTACGAGACAAATACTATCCAGGGCCGCAGCTAATAAATCTTTTTTAAGCCAAAACATATTTAAATAAAGAAGCGTTAAATTTGTTTTACGTAACGTTATAAAAAAATCAATAAACATATCCAATAAATCTAATAAAATTATTTCGCAATTGTCTTAACAAGTGTTTAAAACTTTAATTTTTTTAACTTACAGAGAGTAAGAAATTTTTGCGATACTGTCTTTCAGATACGGTAAATGCTAAAGTCACGTGATCGGGTCGAAAGACTCGTTCCTCTTTCGATCTGATGACGTAATTTTAACGTTTACCATATCTGAAAGACGATATTGCAATAATTCTCGAACGTATCAAAATACTTGAATGATAATACCGCAGTGATATCCATTATCGAATTTTAAGACAATCCTTTTGCTACGCCGAAACTGAAGACAGTTGCAAATAATGCAAACTAATATAATTAATAAAATTAATAAATTAACATAACTAATAAGTAAATTAATATAGTCTATTTGTTATTTAAATTAATATAACTAATAAAATTAATTTCCAGTAACAGGACTATAATTCAATTTCTCATTTTATGCAAAAAATTGAAAAATTAAGAAAAAAAATTTCATCCGATAATGTTATCGCAAAAAAAGTATTATTTAAAAACGCGAAAGAAAATTATCGCTTGTCGTTAAAGCTTTTCGCTACGCCTTTTAAATCCGTCTCTGGGACGATTCGCGGCACGCAAGGCTTCCGGAGAAGGGAAAAGGGGAAGAAGAGCCGACAAAGGTGCTTTATCGCGGCTAATTTATATTTTAAGACTTACTACCGCGCCGTCATACGAGGAACGTGAAAAGTCTCGCGAAACTCGGCAAATAAATTCCCCGGGCAGCCGCGCTTTCGCGCTTGCTCTCGCGGAGGAGATTTATCAAAATTCCAGGTAACAATAAAAGAAGAGAGAATCGCCGAGGCGAGAGAGCACATTTCCGTAATCGTTGTGAGGCGCGTCGGAGCGCGACGTGAAATTCAAGAGCGTGGGAGAGAACAAGATCGACAATGCCATGGATCTCTTAATCGAATTGTAAACGTTTGGCGCTCGTTTACGGGAAAAACGTGACCAATGTGTGTAAGTCGAAGGAGAGTCACCGAGGATAGAGGAAAAGATGCGTTATCATCGGTCGCCGCGTAGAACCGTAACGACGGTATTAACAATAATTTATTTATGCGCGAGCCTTAGCCGAATTTATTATTCGGCTGAGGCTCGCGCATCCATCCGTTTGAAATATTATCGCCGGTCTTCGCGATAAGAGGAAATGTCGCGCATCAACAGAGTTTTCTGAAAGACGCCTCCTCATTCTAAAGAAAATATCCTTTGCACCTATTTAAGAATATTTTTTTATTTAGAGTACACTTTCCTTCTTTAATTCTCTCGGTAGAGTTCTTGTGATTTCTACATGTGTTAATCTCATGACGTAGAGCACTGCTCGTCGCAAGAATAACGACAGTGTATTAGACAGTAAAAAAAAAAAAAAAATCACCTCCAAATTGCATGAAATACGTGGAGGACACGAGATGAAACCTCGTGTAATCGGCGTCGTGCAAATTGTGTTACGCAAGAGGTCGGTACTGGGAATACAAAAGCTACTCGTGTGTATACCGTTGAGTCTTTTCATCGTCGAACTAAAAAACTATCTTCGCATCTTTCAGCTTTCCCGTGCAGAGCGCCTTTGCGCAATTCGCCGAAGTTGCGATATAAATCATAGCGTCGGATCGCGTAGGCTGGCAGCAGGAACGCGCGCGCGGCGTTTTGAATGCAAAACTGCATTTTGCGGTGTTTTTCTACTCGGTGCCTACGATTTACGTAATGACGTCCCGAACAAAAATACATGTGCCACTCCGAGTGGCGTGAATAATGCCCTCGAACAAGGAACGCGGAATGAATTAGTCCGTGAAACAATAAATTAGCGAACCTAACACAACTAACGAGTTCCTAGTGGAGAAATGTCACGGAGGAAGAACGGGTTTACCATTTGATTCTTTGTGAGAACTACGGAGTCTTTTCGCGAATACGCAAAATGTACAAAAACGCTATTTCAAATTGTACATAAACATGTATAAGATTCAAAACAATCGTTGTGCAAATCGTGGTCAAACAAATAAAAATAATATATCGCTTTTAATACTTTTCTCTCCAATTTCTGCGATAATCTCGGAAAGGATATTAACATGTTGTTGATTATCGAGGAGACGAAAAGTGCGAATACGCAAAAAATTGATCACAGATCATGATGAAAAAATAAACTTATTGCGTATCCGCTCATCGTGCGGTATTTAATTATAAAAAATGCAGATCGATAATTCCGCGGAAAACTAAAAAACGGTGAGAGAAAGAAAAGGGGGAGAGAGAGAGAGAGAGAGAGAGAGAGAAAAAAGGGCAGAGGAAAGAGGCAAAAAGAATAGGAAGCAAGAAGATTAAAATGGTATATATACGAGCAGCCTGACGAGAGCCGGTAAACGCGATTATTATGCATACGTAACCTGGTATCGCGCCCGTCGAACGCATACGCAATACATACGCACGATGGCAAAACAGGTCGGAAAATATGACGCACTTACCTGAAACAAAAAAGAAAAAAATTCCAGGTTAACACTGATATTCGGATTATCTTCGTAATTCATAGAATTAGCGACAGTCGCACGTGTAAAACATGTCTACGTATTTATGTATTGAGTTTTTATATAGAAAAAATAATTAACAAATATTTTATTCCCAAAATTCTTCATTTTTATTTTTTATATAGCAGTTAATACATAAAGTTTGTTTAAAAAAAAAATTAGAACGCACACAACTAAAGAATATTCGATTCGATTCGAAAAAATTCGATTATTCGTGTAATTTATCGTTTATAAGAAGTCATTCAACTATCTCTGTTAAGTATTATATTTACTTAGATCAGAAATCTTTATTTTGTTTGTTGGGACACTGCGTCAATTTTCTTTCCATAGCGATATGCAACTTAACTCTATTTGTCTACTGATCTGTGTCTGCGGTTGATTTTAGCGCGTTCATACGTGCGCACCGCGTTCATGAAAACAAGATTGGTCCCACTGAGGGGCTTTGAGCCCTTTGCGCGTTTTTCTTCTTTTTATACTAGATAGTAAGCCTACAATGGTTCAGGATGTGTAATTAGGATACGTATTCAATAAAAACGTGAAGCATAAAGTTGATGCCATTTACACCGATTTTTCAAAAGCCTTTGACACAGTTAATCATTCAATACTGATAAATAAATTATCCTCTTATGGAGTTGGTGGACCTCTCTTAAGCTGGTTATTGAGTTTTATCACTAATAGATATCAGTTGATAAGATTTAATAATATCTTTTCTAGATATATTGAGGTCCCGTCTGGGGTTCCTCAGAGTTCTCATCTTGGGCTACTATTGTTCAACATTTTCATTAATGATATCAGCAGAGTTCTTAAATATTCTAAACTGTTACTATATGCTGATGACCTTAAAATCTTTCGTCAGGTGGGAACTGCTGCTGATGCCCATTGTCTGCAGCAAGATCTGGACAACCTTAACTCCTAGAGTTTAATCAATAAGTTATACTTTAATACCTCCAAATGTCATGTTGTCCATTTCAGTAGGAGCTCGAGTGTCCTCACCTTCACTTACTCCTTAAACGGGGTTGCTCTCAAGACTGTTGATGAGGTCCGTGATCTGGGTGTCACTTTCCATAGTGATCTTTCTTTTGGGAGGCACATTCGATTGGTTGCGGCATCTGCTTTCAGAAAGTGTGGTTACATCAATCGCTGCGCAAAATTTTTTAAACACGTGGATACTCTCAAACTACTTTACTGCACTTTAGTCCGGGGCCAGCTTGAGTATGCCTCCATGGTTTGGGACCCATACCAGCGAAATCACAACCTTCTTTTAGAACGCATTCAGCATCGCTTCTTGCGGAATATAAGCTTTAAATTAGGTAAACCTATGAAGTTCACCGACCATAATTAACGATTATTTGTTAGCTGATCTGAATTTAATGACGCTTGCGAATAGGCGAATCCTGCTTGGCCTCGTTACTGCATAAGATATTGAGTGGAGCTATTGATTGTCCTGAGCTACTTGAGGGCATACGTTGGCATGTTTCTGTAAGGTCTCTCAGATCCAACACATTATTTCATGTAGAGCAACATCGTACCTCTGGTGCTAATAAACCACTCAATCGTTTATGTTCACTGGCTAATGACTTCTCTGACCGTGTTGATTTCTTTTATACTAGTTCCAGCTCGTTCAGAACTATCATTAGCCGCCATCTTGCGTAAACTGTTTTTGATCATATTTCTCTTTTAATTTGTTGCGTCATATTATATAGAAACTTCCATCACTTATTTCTTTTCTTTACTCCAGTACTTACATCATTATTATACTCATATTAAGCTTTCCCTTACTACCAATTCCTTTCTTTCAAATCTCTTATCTCTCTTTCAGCGTCTCATATTCTCTCTTCTTTTATTGTAACACCTTTCTATTTTAGTTTTACTTTTTACTTAATATTTTTACCGTTGTTTCTCTTTCTTATATTATATTGTCCTTATACCAGAGGGGTTTTGTATCCCGTTTAAAATGAATAAAAATAAAATAAAATAAATAAAATATGTTTCTAGTGACTAATCGTGTTATCCCAAAGCATACCGTGGCAAGGTGCCTCGATCTCCAAGTAAAGCGCGATCGATCGCGTGCCGCGGGGGAAAAGCTTCTCGAGAAATCTTTCTTCGTGATCGATTAAGAAAGAAGCTGCCAATTCGGAATGACGTAACTTGTGTCTTTTCGTTACTTCTCCTAATCCCCCACACTTGGCTGCTGTCCAGAATATCGAGACTTTGTTCCATCGAATCGAAAATATAATATATATATGCGTATGTATGTACCGTGATGTCCCTTCCTCCTCTTCTTGTGACTAATAGATTTCAACTAACTCGTAACTACTACGAAGCACGAGAATAGGAAACTTAATTAGACAAGGATTGCGTGGACGTTGCGGAGAATTTTATTAATAAACGAAAGCTTTCTTTAAAACCTTCTCTTTGCATTGAAAAGCATTACCTACTATTACGATTTTTGCTACAGTGAGTTCGCGTAAACAAAAATAATAATAAATTCGGAGCAATTATGAAACAAATATTTGTTAATATATGATTAAATAATATATTAAAATAATAATGATAATACGTTAAAATTTGCTTAACTGAAAAACAAGTTCTTTTGCGCTCTCTCTTTGCTGTATTTATTAATTTAGTTTAGTGCGCTTTACACACAAAATATATTTCATATACAAAAATTATATTTTGCTTTAGAAATGATTTTGGCACTAAAATAACAGATAAAATAACTTTACATAAAGAAAAAAGAATGAACTGGAGAGAACATGCATACGTATATATCGACTTTTAATATCAAAATCTATGAATAAAATATTGCGAAAAGTAAAATTATTTGGCAATTTATACAAAGATAATGAAATGATAATTGAATTATGTGATAATTGAATGAAATGCTAATCAAATGATAATTTGTACAATTTTATTGCGTTATTAGGAGATATACAAAGAATTACGCGAAGCCACATTAATTTATTACATTTGTTATTTATTTTGTAAATAAATTCAACGAACGAGCGTCGTTATCACGACCTTGTGTGACCCGATTCTTATGTCATATTGCAACGAATACGTAAAGCGTCGAAAATAATATAGAATTAAATCGCAAGCAAAGATTAATATTAGAAGATATCCAACTTTCTTCGTACGCAATCAAATCGAAACGAAATCAAATAGCATAATGACAATAGTGAGATTAGTATATATAATTTTAATTTCTTTTTACAGCATCCTTTTTTTATATTATGTCACATGCTTTGAATAAAGTTATTTTATTATTGGAGAAAAAACTAACACTGTGTAGTAGCTCCTTTAAATATTTATCTATCGATAAAGACATCTCAACAGTCACATACTCGATCACAATTCCAAGACTTTCGGCTAATCGATCTCTTTCTTTTCGGAATTGGAAAGTGGTAGAGAGAATCCGATAAAGTTCAGTTAATTTTATCTAATGTTTGTAAGCGCGACCTTAAATTACTCTCGGCGTGTTCCGCGCGCTCGGCGATCGTTTCACGGATATAAACGAAACGAACAATTTTTGGATCGCGGACAGCGTCATGCGATTGTTCGCGATCGTACATCGAGGGACAGCTGCAACGAAGATATATCGCGTCTGGCGATTCATGCGCGAAGATGGGCGTCGAACGTGGGCGCGTGTGCTCGTCCGTCGATTTAAATATTTAAACTCCGCTTTAAACGCCGGCGGAGCGGCGCAGCCACCGCCGCCATTCGCGAGTAATAATTCCCACCGGTTGAGTAAACGCGGCCACGGGAAAATTAGCCGGTCGTGAATCATCCGTCGGTACCGCGAATCGCTCCCTTGAATTTTTAGCGACAACGCGCAAAAAGACGGGGGAAAGTTCCGCGTACTCGTGAATAATTGAGACTGTCCCCCGCGAATTCTACTAAAACGGGCAACGGAAAATTCTAAAGTGAAATTCGATCAAGTCGGCGTCCGAATCGTATTTCGTCGAACGAATGTGGACTTTGTGGGAAGAGAAGAAAGATTTGATCGTGACTCGCAAATCGAACAAAAATGAATAAATTATCATGAATTATCGTAGCCTTGATTTATATCTCAGAAACTTTCCTATTATATTGGACACACGTTAGGTGGCCGATGCAATTGTATAATAGACAGTTTATTTATTAGTAATATGAATCATTAGGAATAATTATAAACAACCTTCATAATCTTGTCATATGTTATATTCTTCTAGGATTTTATTTTATATATGTATATATAAACTTTATTTCATTGGATCGTCAATTTTTTAAAAGCTTTCGCGGCGATAAGTGCAGTAACTGACGCTGAAAAAATTGAGATCGTCGTCTATGTGGAGATTAACCGCTCGCATTAGAATTTTACAATTTCCTACGAGAAGATTCATCACCATCTCGAGCTTCCGCAGTCGTCATCAGATAGATGTCGAGCCATCAAATCATATTCTCACGTTGCTCGGCGGATAATTGAAATTGCACACGAGCCAAGAAATCGAGAGCTTGATGAGAAGGCCAACGTTGAGACACAAGACGAAAGATACCGAGAGTCGTTTCCACCGCCGAGCGCTGCTGTTGGTATTTAAACCACTTGCCAAAGTTCCCCACCATCGCGGAAATTCATTCATGGATCGCGACCGTTCGCTCGAGCTCTTATTGAGTAGACGATGACGTAACGCGCGGAAATATCAGCCGGCGATACACGTCGACCATTTCGAACGACGCAATCACGGCAGGTTGAGATGTCGATACTCTTACGCATCTGACTTCTCGAGTACATAGACTGCTTATTCTTAGTGGTATTAGTATCATAAACGAGAGAAGGAAAGAGTTTTCGCGAGATATAACTCGACAAAAAGCGATATAAATCATTAATATACGTTGTATACATATAAGAGCAGAGTGCCAGTAAATTATTCGATATACCATTAGATTAATTTCTCTAACGAATGTTTACATTCGGATATCAATTAAATCTTTAATTTTCGAATATCGTTAGCATCGATTTTCTTTGTTATTAAAAAAATACACTTGAGAAAATATTGTAAGCTGCACATCGGATCGCATGATTTAAGGAGAGAAAGTACCCAATGAGAAAATATATAATATTCATTCCGTTTGCTTCTTTGAAAGAGTATGAGCTATAATTATGTGGGCACCATGCGCAAGTCTCGAGGAGACCTTAAGGGTTGAACGGATCCGCTTTTATTTTGATAGTGAGAATTCTGTTGGCGCATAAAAGAGCGACGTCAAACCGCTGCCTTTCAGTTGGAAGACGCACTCGACTATTTTAGCCGCAAAATAACTCAGTCGAGGGTTCAATTGGAAGAGTCGCGAGGCATAGAGGGCGGG
>JANQDE010000087.1:162096-181378 GCA_037157785.1 Cephalotes varians
GAGAGAGAGAGAGAGAGAGAGAGAGAGAGAGAGAGAGAGAGAGAGAGAGAGAGAGAGAGAGAGAGTAGACACAGGAGAGGGAAAGAGAGGTAGGCAGTGAGCGCGCCATGATATGTGGATCCTAAAGATAGAGCATCCGAAACAACCATAAACCTTTTTATTTCACTCGCCGACGTGCGTTTCTGCGGAGGATCTGCACTCCCCATGTTTGTCGGCGTCTGTTTTTCCTCTTTTTCTCTTTCCCCTCTTTTTTTGCGATAAAAAACCCACCGGAGATTATGCTCTTACCGGCAGCGTCGCGGTGCATTATAATTCGTCGTGTTTCGTAATTTCGCCCGCACTCCGTTCTATGCGCGCTCTCCGTTAATGCTCTCTTTCCAGATGTAGCAATTAGCGTTACAACTTAACAGCGGCCTCGAATGTGACTTCAATTACAACCAAGTTGAGATTATTCGATTCCGCTTGTCGAGTGATACTCAAAGAAGACCAATTACGTCGCTAATTGCTATTCGTATTAACAAAAGCTTACGATTCGATATGCTCATTAATGCCGCTAAATATAATGCCCGTGTAAATTCACCGCGTGAGCAAACATCTTCTATCTGTAAAAGTTTGGAAATACGATTAATCCAATAGCGCGAAGTAAAAGTGCTTTCATCGAACGAACTTATTCTCGCACAGGCGACTCCATAGTTTTATAAGATTTGTTACAACGACCACTTTTGTAGAAAACTCTCTTAATTACTGCCTGTAGCAATTATCGAGTCTCGTAATCGGGCGATCGAGATATCGCGACTAACTTTCGTTAACCATCGCGTTTAAAGGGATAATCCATTAGCCAAGAAATTTCTTCATTTTAAGTAACATTGTCAAATTTATAATTGCTTTCGTATAAAATTGCAAACATTATTTCTCCACTTAAATAAGAGCAATGAAATCAATTCCCCTTCCAGATAAATTCACAAGTGGATTTTGTAATAAATTAAGAGATCTTCCTTTCTAAAAAAAATATATAGATCAAAAAGAATATTTGATTGAATTTCACTAAATTTAAATAATAATAAACTTGTTACACATAATATTGGATTAAAAATATATTTAAAAAATACGAAAAAATTAAAAATAAAATGGATTCGCAAAGTATTATAAAATTACCTTCTAATTTTTCAGCTGCGATTAGTTTGCAATTAAAAATATGTAAACAATATGTAAAAAATATATAAATTTTTAAAACACATAGACGACAAGTATGTTATTTGTCGCCCTCAAAAAACGGATGCTATCGAGCGGTGGACGTATTTATCATATACAAAGTGGAATATGGAGCAACGACGGTATAAATGGCAATCGGCCAAGACTGTATCGAATGAGATTGTCAAAGTCGATTACACAAAGAATCGCGATCATCGCAGACACCGTCGGCAGTTTTTTATCGAGCATCGCCACTACGTTAAAATCCAATTAGAGACTGTCGTCAAAGTCTACGAAACGGTTGTCGCGCGTCGTCATAAAAACAAGAGGAAGTAGTAATTATAGGTAAACTATAATCGGATATATTATCGGATTTAAAGATTTTCTAATATCGTATAAATGAATGCGACGACAACGGAGATGCAATTAACTGCTAATCCACCGCTTGACATTCCTATGAAAGCCAATTACACCCTGTCTCGTCAAAGAGAGACTGCCTGTACGAGGAAAATTGTTTTTCATATGATGAATGTAGAATTTATGTTGAATAATAAAATCATCGGAAAAAAGATGATACGTTCGTTTCTACTCGCTTTACTTTATAAAGATTCTTAAATTAGTAAAATAATTTTTTTAATCGATAAAACAATAATAGCGAAGAAATTCATCAAGATGCAAATTTTATTAAAAATCGCTCCTTATTGAATCAATAAGGAATTTTCACTCGCGATTAAACATTGCAAAATTCAATCGCTCACAAAAAGAAAGTCTTGCGGATGCAAGCGTTTCTCGCTCGCAGTTATGTTCGGGTTTCCATTCATTCGCGAAGCTCGATCGGCGTCGTTATTATGAAATATAATTGTCGTTATACCGTTGAATGACGTCACGCAGGTGCGGCCACGGTGGTACCATGTGCGTTGCACGTTCGCTTTAACGAGTGACTTCGACCTGTAAACCGGGCCAGACAGAGCCTGGACCGCGTTAAATAACGATTATTATCTTATCACTCGGTAGAACGAAATATGCATTCGATTTGCCACACTAATTGAATAAATGAAAGTAATAATTTATAAGATCTATTGCAACGGTAGATTACCCTGTGTGAACTCCGAGGCGGCACCATATTTTCTACAAATCTGTATTTTCTGACTAGTCGTTTATAACTGCATATTATAGTAAATTATAATTAAATGTTTGTAACTGTAATTATATAATACATATAATAATTATGATAGTTATATAATTGTACACTCAGTATCACTTGATCAAGCGTCATATACTATAATTCTGAATTCTTATAATAGTTTATGATTGCATAAAGACAGAAACGTAATCTGTAAAAAAATTACAATATTCCGTTCTATTTCTTTCGAATAATTTCTTAATAACGGCAAGAATGTAATGTAAAATTGAATTTAAATAACAAAAGCCAATAAAAATTGTCAGTATAACAATATAATAAATATATTCGTGAAAACTATCGCTAGCGGATTTTCATACGGAAAGAAGAGTGCTTCCGACGACAGTACTCGACAGCAACCCGTTACATCTTACGACGTAAAGAATAAGTCTACGGAGCTGCATCTCACATCTGTCGCGTCCCTCCCTCCTCCCTCTCCCTTCATGCTTGCACAGCTACTCTTTCTCCCTTTCTCCGTCATGCCGCATCCTACGAATCACGAGTGAGGAGGCACAAACCGGCCCGCCGCAACACACACATACATATTCTCATATACATACGTACACATGTGCGCGCGCGTTAAGTTGCGTGAACTCATGGAGATGGAGCTCTAAGAGAAAGATAATAGAATGAAAAAGAACAATAGGATAGAAAAAGAGAGACAGAAGGAGAGGGGGCGTCGATCGAGAAGCTACTTGACCCCGAGGGAGTTGGGGACCTCCTTTATGTCAATTTCTCGTTATATCGCGGCGCTCCTTTCGCAGCGATGCGAGAAGGAACTGTGCGGCACCGTGGAGTACTTGGTTACAAACAACGGAGATTAATTTTAACGCGATAAGCGAAAAGGAGAATAACGGATTGCGCGAGTGCGCGAGATGGCAAATAATTTCGCTCGAAAACGATCGATCGCCAAAGACGACGACGACGACGACGACGACGACGACGACGACGGCAGCGGCAGCGGCGTGGCCGCGTCGTCCCTTCTCTCCGAGTGATTTACTTCTTCTTATTGGAAGTCCGAAGATAGATCGTGGAAGCGCGGAAGAGGTCCAGGACGAGGAAGGGACGGCGGCGAGGAACAAAGGAGACGGAATAAAGTAGAGTAGAGAGAGACGGGGTGATAGAGGAGCTATAGATGCACCGTCTCTCCGCATCTTCCTCCTCGTCGCCTTCTTTTGTTCCCACGCCACTCTCCGGACCCTTCTCATCCCCTCCCTTCTCGGCCTTCTCCTCCTTCTTTTCCCCCTTCTTCACTCGCGGTCGACCTGGCCCCCTCGCCCTTTCGTGATTCACCGTTACACACAAAGGGGAGTTCGGACTTTCGGTGTAAGCGGATGAGAGGGAACGAGAGGCCGAGAACGAGTGGATAAAAAAGAGAGCAGAAAGGCATCGCGCGCCATAGTTCCAGGATGAGCCAGGATGCTTCGCACAGGTTCTTTCATGGAAGAAGATGCGGGACTTGAAATCGAGAGGCAAGAATGAAGCTCTCTCATACGTCGTGGTCCTTCAGAGCGCCCCCGATATACCAGAGCGAACTGAGAGCGCGCGGAAGGAGAAGAGCCTTATAAAATCGCTATTCTCCACGCGAAAAACCGATGATACAGGATAATCGTTCGACGAGTCGATTAGCGCGAAAGAACGATGGAGGAGCGTTCGTTCATTCGAAAGGACAAATATACGAGAGAGAAATAAGATACGCGAATTATATATTTTTTCTAAAAATAAAAATGTATATAATTATATTTTTATAATGGCGACTTAAAAAATTTTTATAAAAATATAAAAATATTTTTTCCTCTAAAAAAAGTTCAAAATATTTGTGTTATCTCAAATCGTATCTCATTCTCACATTCTATCTTTATTCTTCTCTAATAAATAAAATTTTTTAATTTAAAAAATCTTGCAAAACTGTAATGTGCCGGTTTTATAATCGGTATAATTCTTAAATTTGTTTGTACTTATGGGTTTTTTAATTTTGTTTAATTTGGATGACGGAGGAAAGAACTAAGTAAGTCGAAACGTCCCATTTTTATTTTTTATAATTTATGTTTAAATAAATTCTTATTAATATCATATCTTAATTTGCTCGTGTTGTGTTCTTTTCTTACTGTTTTGTTTCCTTTTTAAAATTTGCGTTCAAGGATATACTTTTCAATTATAAAATCCGTGTCATTCTTCAAAATTGAAAACGTGATGTCATCAAATTAATCGCAACAACGAACAACGAGAATAGAGGAAAGAAAAAAAGGAGATGACGGTTCTAGAAGTCGGAAGGAATTGACTGCGAGGAGTAAGTCACGTGGAAGACACGCGAGGTAAAAGTCCGTTTGTAAGACGTAGCCTTTCGGCTGCATTTTCGAGCTATGAAAATAAAGAGACGATGGTCCTACCGGATAAATTGACCGGTAGCTAGAGGATGAGGACAGCGGGGGAAGGACAGGAAGGAGAATAGGGACACGGAGAAGTGTGATCGTAAGAGGAGGACCACGGTGAGGTGGTAAAAGAGAGAACAGAAGGGGTAGAAGGGGTATCGCTCGTGAGAGTACGCGAACGATAATTCGGAGCCGCGCGGGCAGCTCAAAGGACCCGTGGGACGATATATCAATGCCCTGCTTGCGGAACAATTTCAACTATCCGCGATATACAAAGAAAAATACCAAATCGAATGCCCGGAATAGCGGCGAGCGAGACCCCTGTCCGATTCCCTCTTTCTCCGTCGCGCTCTCCTTTATGGATACTCGATGCAACCCTTCTGCCCCTCCATCACGTTTTCGCTTTCTCTCTAGCTCCGTCTCTCTCTCTTTCGGTAGGCGAGTCTACGTTCCTACTGGACTGGCTGCAATGCCAATGGACTACCACGGACTCTCTTCTCGGATCTCTCTCGAGAGCATTCGCTCGTCCGCACGTGTGCGTACGTACGTGCACGTGTGTGCGAGCGTAATCGGGAATCCGGGAGAGAGGCCCTACCTATCGACGGGGAATAAATTAACGAGCTGCAGGAAACTTGCGAATGTTCCGTGAGAAGATTCGTCGGGGAGTGCGGGAGACGTTTCCGGCGGGCGGAGGAGCAAGAAACGCTCCTTCGCGCAGTGTCCCGAAATGCGAATTCGATTGAGCAAAACCACAAAAACTTTTTATTCGAGATTTATTATTCATGGCACAGGCTTTTGCGATAAATGCGCGGTTGCGAGAAAGAATAATGAACGCCAAGATCGAAAAAGAAGCGAAAAGGGACGAAAAGCATTTTTTTATTTCGTAAATCACGCGTCGCACATTTCATCGAATATAAACGATTGAAAATTATTAAAATAAATTAAACGCGATTTTAAAATTGTAAATTTCGTGTCAATACGAAAGAGTATTGAAATAAATACATTTCTTAGATGTTATATGTAAAATACATCAAGATGTACTATGAAATTCTATTCGACGACTAACATTTGTGCATTAATGATATCGCAACGCGTGTAAGAATCAATAATAAATTTGCAACATATCTTTCACGAATGTAAAATAACGGGAGCATAATAATATTTAATAAAGTCTTACGTCATATTAATCAATAGAATAGATGATGCGAAAAGAGCAATCAAGTAGGGGAGACCGAGCTGTCACAGTTTTTGTTTAATGAGATAATGTTTTTAGAAAAAAATGGATGTAAGATTTTAAAACGTTATATACATTAAAATACACCTACATCCCTTAGTATTAATGCCACTCTAGAATATTCAAAAAATCGAAAAAAATTTTTTTAGCTTAAATTATACCTAAAGATCTTAAGAATCAGGTTTGATGAGTTTTAAGGAGGAGAAAAATTTTTAAATGCTTATGCTGGTTAATATACGTAGCTACGCGTAGAGCACTCCGAGCTTCTTCCGAGTCTTTGTGCGCTATTGTCATGATCCGTATATGGAATAATGAAGGGATTAACTTAGCTACGAATTCTAAAGAACTCTAGGCTTCTACTTTAATTTAGAAAGCTAGTTGTATGACGTAGGCATCGCAGATTGTAAATCAAAGTTTTCTATGGAAAAATGATAAGTAAAACTTTAAACGCGTTTTTCTCGAAACTGCATTTTTCAAATCGGGCGGTAACATAACTCCGAGAAATCTTTATCGATTCATTAAAAATTTTAACTGCAGTTTTAAAATTATATTTTCTACGGAATTACGTAGCGATTTCCCGTTTTACTGAGAATCGTTTTTTACAAACGATTTTCTACGTAATTTTTCATTGAAAAATGAGAACTTTTTTTCCAACAAGCACTATTTTCACAAAATTTTTTTTATTTTTTTTCCGTACGTACTTCACTAGTGAATCATATATAGAATTCAAATTTTTCATCCCTCTGTTCCAGATTGAAAATTGGACGAGATATTTTACCTCCCGTGTACCACTATTCGCAAAGAGGGCTTCTCTTTGCTGGGCTGTAGCGCCGCCATTTTGCCACAAAAAATATGAAAAAATTTTTAATTGCTACTTAAAACACGTACAATAACCTTGAAATGAATTTTGTATTAGATTTACTGTGCGCATAAAAAAAATTATCAAAATCATGCCTTTTTTTCAACCGCTAGAGTGGCATTACCTCTTAAAAAAATATTCTTAAATATATCATCGTACTAATAAGTTATTTAATATTAGTATATTAGTAATTTTAAGTGAAACTGTGAAAATGTGACAACCCTCGGGATTGATTGTCACACGTTCCAAGGTTGATAGTCATATATTCAGAATCTTTTACAATAATGCACTATTCATATTAAATTCACATATTAAATTCTAATGCGGCTTGTCAGATTGATAAAATATATATTTTCACTGCTCTAACGGCTTCTAAAATAATATCAGGCGGAATTTTACCTGTCTTCCTCTCTTATTTTCGTACCATAGTTACAATTTAACCTCACATGATCTCTGACAGTTCAAACCAGTATCGTCAAATAGAAAACTTCCCGAAGAATAGGTAGAGAGGTTCATTTAGGACAATCTCATGGCCGTTTTTTTAATAAGAGATTATATTCAGAAATTTTGCTACAATAATGATTAACCAACCACAATCTTACTTACTTACAAGACTTACTTAAGATTTTTTCCCGATTGCAGTGAAATTGCGATTGGTAATGCCAAAACTAACAAAAAAGAAGAAACAAAAAAACAAAATAGGAGAACAGAAAACTCTCAACTCGCCAACTTTGTTTTCTTAAAAGTTGTAAGTAATATACACGATACTTTTGACGCAAATCATTTTACATCATAAATTAAATATTACGTCAGCAATACAACAGTGTAAAAATGAAAAGTTTCTGGCATATATCGTTCGAGTTGTAAGCTTTTTGACAACCAACCGTATGACAATTGCCCCGGTCTCTCCCCTACTTGAATATAAACGCTGCTAATAATTTTCAGTAATTTTCAATATCGCGTATTATAAAAGATATATTTTTCTATATATTTGTGTTTTCATCTCCGAATTTTTTCTCTGAGATATTCGCAATTTTTTTCTGTACATCAAGTTTGGCACACAGAATGCTCTTGGGCGAAAACACAATTTTCTCAACGTATGACGCACGATGTCTTTTCTGGATCGACTTTTCAATTACGCTCAGAGACCGAGGTTATCACGGACGTCGCTCCCGCCAGCAAGTTACAACAGCGAACGCGCGTGTCGGGCGACGATGACGAGCGTCGAGAAACGGCGAAACGCGGCTTCACTCTCGTCGTATCTGGCGCACGGCGCGAGCTATATGTCAATCGGTTGATGGAGCGGCGGTTTGGTTATAATTGGATCAGTTTAGTTAGGTATTGCAAATATTGGCAGCCAGGGAAGCTGCCGACCCAGTGATGAAACCTAATTGGGTAAGTCGGTCTGGCTTCGCGCCAAACGAACCGGGCCCAGCTTCGAATTCTAGATAGTCCGGTGATTCGCCTTCCGTTACCGTTCTCGCCACCGCTGCCGGATCGAACGCGCGGAATTGACACGTAAATACGGCTTCGGGATTTCGTGAAAATGGAAATGGGCGCGAGATAGGGAATTCGTTTCGGATCGACCGATTTAATTGGAGCGTCGCGACGCGTCCCATCGCGTCGCGTCGCGTCGCGTCGCGTCGAGACGCGACCACACGCAACGGCGAAATTGCATCGCGGCGAAGTAACTCGGCTGGACGGTCGGATGTGCGAGTTGCCGCTGTTCGCGCTTGAGAAACGAACGTGTTATTCGCGTTTGGGAAACGATTGCGTAAATCGAGTAGCGCACAATATCCGGCAATAGGAGCATCGAACGCTGAATTCAATGAAAATATGTAATTGTTATAATAAAGTGATATCGTACGATAGTCGACTTTTATCATTTTTAAAAAGAGTCTTAATATTTTAAAGAAAGAAACCTGTATTCTCAACAATTTCGATGTTGACTGTATACGCTTTGCTTTTTATATTTATCGGATTTCCGACTGAAACATTTTCATAACCTGAAAGGTTTCTACGTGTATAGTAGATCTCCGCTTTATACGATCCACGTTATTTCGCGACTCATAAATCACAAAAATTGAAAAATACATCCTTTATTATAAAAGAAACCAGAATACTTATCGTTAGACACAAAGTACATATTCCGCGCGATATGCGCGTAAATTCATGTTTGGAATTCATCTATCGCGTTGTACAAAGTTACAGCGTTATAGCGAGAGTTGTCATAATTCTTTTACTACGTTATGCGAATCTGCATTATGCCAGTCTCGCGCTACACACAGGTTCATCGTATGTCCGAACGTTCTGACAAACGAACAGTAACGATAAAAGATACGTAGCTGTCACGAACATCTGGAATATTCAAGCATCTGGAAACGCTAATTTCGTAATCGAATTCGAAATAACCGACTATAATTATACGAATAATCGCGGCTCCGTTAGAGCAGAGTTTCTCGCGTTCCCACCCGACCGCGTAGGAAATACTCGCGTCGCTTCTCTTTCTCCCTTTCTCGCGCGTAAATACTCCCGAAACCTATTTTTTCGTTTTTCAGTGCGGGGTGAACGAACCGAAGGAAAGCGACGTGTCCGTCGTTGTCTGGATGCACCATGCATTGTAAACGAGCCAGGCGACAAGTGTACGCTCCCGGCAGTAGTGTTGACCTTTCGATGATGCTAAGCCGCCGCCCGCCCGCCGCCCGCCGCCCACCAACCCGGCTCGTCGCTGCCATTACACGCTCGGTCGACACGACATGTGGGCTACATCGGTGTCGCGCGGGGACCTCTCGTTTTCAAAAGCGCGCTAAACACCCGGATATTTTGCTGCGTTCGAGAGTGCGGAGCCGCGTCTCCCGACGCGGCGGCGCTTTGTCACCTCGCGATTTTCACGCTCGCCACAAACGTGCGATCAACGACCGAGTTCTATCGTTTCACAATGTTTTGACAATACGGTAACAATTATCTCTCACTATCCACAAGCGGCGAGTGGTCGTTCGATTAAACGCGGCGGATAGTTTTGAAATGGATAACAATTACATTTTTATTCGCGTGGAGCTTTGTGATGTTCGGCTTACAAAGCTCCACGCGGTTCTCGATTCGAAGTATAATTTAAGCGAGTGATTTAACAAATCACGCGATTGAAGTAGACAACTGATGATGATTTCGTAATGCTCTGTTTTCATTGTGTAAACACTCATTGTCAGAGAAAAAAGTCGTACCAGCAACCAGAAATTTGAGAACAAATAGCGCCTCAACTATGTATTACAAAGTTGTAATAACAGCAATGAATAAGTAATACGAACTAAGAAAATGTAGTAATATAAACCATTTATAATAAATTGTTCAATAAACTACAGAAAAATAGTCGCATAATAATAATAATGTTTTTTTCAAGTCTCTCGACAATAATTAATTGGTTATAATAAAAAAATGTAGTAGTTATATCTTATTTGTATAAAGTCTATATAACTGTGTAATGATAGTTGAGTCGCTATTTCACTATCAATTAATAGTTGACGTATATTGTTACCGTTACTATATTTTTATAGTATTTAATACTACTTTAGTTCTTGTTACCTTATAAAACTAGTGCCAGATACTTAAATTACATAGTACATATAGTAGTCAAAAATATAGTTGCCACAACTATTTCGTTTTCTCTCAGTAAAGCCAATGATCGTCTATTCGCCGGTAGAAATATTTTTCATCCGAGTTAATTGCAGGGAACCGTTAAATCGATCGATTTGATATATAAGTTGTCATCGGCCTCGAGAAGCGATGCGATTCCTCAAGGTGAAACTGTTCTCTCGAGTCGAGATAGTCTCGCGATACAATGTAGTTGGCCAACTACATTGGGAACTATTTTTAAAGCGGCAACGTTACACAAGCGTCTCGCAACCGCGATCTTTTGCGTGCAAAATTTTATTTTTCACGGCGACACGAGCGGCGTGCCGTCATCTCGGCGTGACGTATTGTCACGGAGAAACTGGAGTAACGTGTCAGGACGGAGTTCTTAAACGATGACGGAGGTCAGCCACAAGTTCGAGGTTAATCGTTCGTTTGGCAAGCCTGTTGCCGCGCCGCTCTCTATGGTCCGCCCACGTTATGTAAGTCGAGCAAAGGACGGAGCATCGAGCGCAATAATTTTCAACGTGACGTCGCAATTCACTTTTTTCCCCTCACAAAAAATAGCAATGACGTTGATCGACGAAAATAAAATCGAAGAGATACGCGTTTGTCTAACGAATTCAAGAAACTGGTTTCTTTCCTCGATTTTTAAACTAAATTTTACCGATTTAAAACGTGACATCCGCTGCTGTTGCATCTATTTACATTTGCATCTATTTTCCGAACTTAAAATGAGATTTGAATTTCTACAGAGAGACAGAAAAGGGCAAATATGTATCGTAAAAAAGCTGCAGCTAAACCGGATGTATCCACAGCCGCGTGTGAAGCTTTATTTCGACAAATGTTTGGAGATGTAGGACGCGACGTTCAGGACGGAAGAGAAACGAACGAATGACACGCGTGAAAGGGATGATGAGCGGTGTATCGAGTCACGCATATACACGTGCGCGCGGACATTCGTCGTGTACATATGTACGGGCCGACGGACGATCAACCTAAGGGTCCAACGGCTGATACGGCCCGAAATGAATAATTCACGAGGAGCGAGCGAGCGTGGCCACGGATCCCCCCCCCCCCCCCCCCCCCCCCCCACTCCCACTCCCCGACGACGTCCGGGGCACTCCGCTACCTCGAGAATGGGCCCGCGCAACCTTTACACGGCTATTACGCGACACGCCGTTATTATTCCTCTCTTCATGCCGAAATATTCTTGTGCGTATGAACGCGCACGACGCCCAAGAATAAGGAGGCGACTCCTCGCCAGATTTCGAAAAATCCGATCGTTTCGATTCGGAGAGATGTGCTCCTTGCGATTAATTCCTTAAGACTAAAAGATGAAACACTTGCGGATATAAACATATAATGTTAAATATAAACATATACTGTTTGTTAACGTTGTTGGTCGTCGCACGCCAGTCAATTAATCAGTTAATTATGATTTACAAATATCGTGATATGAAGCAAATAAACATTGAGATTTTTAAAGTGTTAAAAAATTCTAAAATCTCTCGCCTCGTTTGTTTTATCTAAATACGCATCAGCTCTTTGATCGACGCTTTCATTCGTTCGGTTATTGGGGGAATATAAATAAAGCCTATCCCTCTTACAACTTACATGTTATTTACTGCCTATTTTTATTCCGGTTCAAAGTAAAGCCTTGGCTAAAGCGACTCGTGTAGATACTGTTGTCGTACTTCGCACTTGATGTAAAATTCCCTCTCTGTACTCGTACGTAAATCTTGTGCAAAAAAGAAAATTAAAAAAAACAAGAAATATAATAATGTAATAAAAACCAAATATTCTTAACTACTATTAGAAAATGCATAAACATCTTAATGAGTCTTCCTTCATCTAATTGAGCTTCCTTTTTTAAAATCTGCTATAAAGTCGATCGTTACTAATGAAGACCATGACAACGTGTAAAAATGATAAAGTACAAATCGTCAACGGCAGGAAATATTCACAACTTGTTTCGCGACGTAAACCCGAACTGACGAGTCGTCTAACTGACACGGCGATGTTGGAAATATTTAATCCGACACCGTCCGTGAACACTAACGCAACAAGATAAGGTACGAGAAGGAAGAGAGAAAATAAGAGAGAGAGAGAGAGAAAGACGGAAGGGAGACAAGAGAGAAAGAGAGCGAGTTATTGCGCTGCCACGGATTACCGCAGTCGTATACTCAGTTTTCAGGCTAACAGGTGAATCTCGGTAACTTAATCTTTTTCTGCTCATCTAACTTCCGTACGCACGCACGCACGCACGCATGTATGTAGTATATAACGATCAGACTCGATCGAGCTTCGCATCTAGTTATGTGCGTTCAAATGTACATTTTACACGATACGTGTATCTGTGCAAGAAAATCTGTTACCTCGAGAAATCGACCTGTTCAACGTAAATTCACGTAAATTAATGCAGAAACATGATGTTTATACATCGATGAAGGGATATCAATGTACACTAATAATACCTAATAGAAAGTCTACAAAATATAATTTCAAATATTTTCAATTGTTCTTATAAACGCATCTTATAAGCGCATTCACTAAAAGCGCCGTTATTAAAAAAAATCAATTAGATTTAGTTAAAAATGTTCTATATAAGTATACTATACTAAGAAATATATTTTATATATATATATATATATATATATATATATATATATATAGAATGATTCGTATAAAGTGACACCGATTTAATTATTAGCAAATTTAAAGCATATAAAAAAATAGTTTATATAAACATATTCGATACAAAGGGAGACATCATAGTGGAATCAATTGTTTCATGGAAGCGTTGGAGACGTTTCAAGGTCAACTTCATTTTTTTAAATAAAATGCCATTTTTTATTTCTGACATTGTTTAACAGCCCTTTTTAAAATAAATTTATTGATACATAAGGACATTCAATCTAGGTCACAAATAATAAAATAAAGTTCAAATGTATGCCTTGTATGTCTGTTTTTTACAATAGCGATACTTTATAGAAATAATTTGTTGCTCGCTTAAGTGAGCAACCAATTTTTTTTTTGACAGTTTACTCTTGTAAATACTGCCTGAACGCTGAAAGATTTTCCATTGTTGTCGATGCTTATTTCGCAAATGAATTCAAAACTATTTCGAGAACAATTCAGATAAATTCAGATAATATGCCTGTACCAAATTTAAGAGAGCAATAAATTTTTTTCGTGGCTTACTCTTGTAATTGCCTGCACGCTGAGAGGTTTTTCGCTATTGTTTATATTTATTTCGCAAGCAATGAATTTGAAACTTGGATATTTCGAGAGCAAAAAATGCAAACAATACCCCAGTATCAAATTTAAGCGAGTAACAAATTTTTTTCTGATAGTTACTGTTGTAACTACCTGCACATTGAGAGGTTTTCCGTTATTATTTATACTTGTTTTGCGAACAATGAAATTGGGACTAGTATATTTTGTGAGCAATAATTTTACTATTAACAAATTCTTATATTATTGTTATGTACAATTTCATTGTTATACACACACATACACATTGTTCTGTTAATCTTCCTTTATAGCAAAATATTATTAAAAAAAAAATTTATATAAAGAAAATTTTTTCTTTGGCAACTTTTTAACAACAAATGAGCAACAAATAAAAATATTAATTAAAAATTATTCCGCTAACTCATAAGATATGACAATTTCACGGTTTATTCAAGTCGAAGCGGTAACGTGTCGAAGACAAATGCTCGAGAGGCGAATTTGGGATATTAGTGCTGTGAATATCTAAATATAAGTGGACATTTTGAGAAACGTCATTGCGCGATCGTACATCCACTTCTTTTTTTTTTCTCGCAATCGATGCTGGTTTCGATATGGCGCAGGATTAAAAGCGATATCAATTAGATTTATCTCCCGATATCAATTAGAAAGATACGAGTTGCGGAAATGTCAAGTCGATTCCTGCTTGCTGAAACGCGACCAATTTATGATACGAGGAAGATGTCACGCGAGTAAATAAGGCGGGATCCCGCGACAATCATTTAAAATATGCCACTGCTCGGAAGAGCACGAAAACAACTATTCACGGAAATGGACGAAACGAGTTTGAGCGAGTCCAAGGATGCTCACGATAGTAAAAATATTGTCGTTTCTCTTTGGAAACTAATTTTCAACATTGTCATCTGGACAACAGTATCAAACGGAAAAGAATAGTATTATTGATAACCAATAATTGCGTAACTATCTTATATTATTTCATATATACATATTAACAATTTACATCAATTTTAAATTCATTAATGTATCGCTTGTTACACAAATATTAGTACCTTGAAAAAAAAGTAGAAAAACACTTCGACATTTATGATATTCGATATCAAAGATGTCGAAAGGTTATTAAATTTAAATTAATTTAATATCCGGATATTCGATAGCAAGTGAGTACAAGCATCGATAGCTTGTTAAATTTAAACATCTTCGTGAACGATTCCTCTCTCTTTCGAGAGAAAAAAAAAGAAAGGGCAAGTAGTTTCGGCCGATGGCTAACTTGTATCGCTCGAACATACACGGGGATAATTCTTTGGAAGCAACCATGATGGAGTGGGAGAAGAGAGGAGAAAAGCGGTGCGTCAGCTCCCGCCAGAAATAACGCGGATAAACTTAGATGGCCCTCCGTCCAAGAGAACCAACCAAACCCGAAGACTCCGAGAGTCCAACTTGAATCCTAATGAAATCGTTCGCGGTTTGTTCAGGATCATGCGTATCCTCATCATCGTTTAATTTGTTACAAGAAAGCGGAGACACTTGATCTCGCAAAATCGTAGAACACGCGCAAATAAAAAAATAGTAGATAACAATCATGGCTGGAATGATTTAAATCAATCGATTAAAATTAGTGATTTAAATCGCGATTTAAATCAAATTATTTTTTTACAAAAAAATCATTTGATTTAAAATCACGAATTTGATTAAAATTTTAATTATTAATTTCTATTATGATTTAATTATGCCCAATACTGGCTGTGTTGTGCAATAATTTTACAAAAGAAAGAAAGATATATGAACATGTATGAATATATTTTGTATATAATTATATATTGGTGTCTCCGGGATTGCTACGTGCCTTGACTTCTTTGTTTCTTTTTTCGGTTCTTGTTTCTTAAAATTTAGAAATGCATTAGAAACGAAGACAGCTAAGTTAGTTTTTATATTTAAGTGTATGAGTTCATCTTCGTGAATAAAAAATTATATTATGTAAACAAATTTAAGTATTCAAATATATTAATTAAAAAATAAGTTTTATTTTATTTATAAAAGTTATCGATAAAAATTAATTTAAAATTAACGATTTTCACTTGACTATTTTGAATCCTATAGTGTTTGAAATTACTGATTGTTNGTTTATTATTTTGTAATAAAATGTAATTATTTTCTTACTACTAAAAATAATTAATTTAAACAATAAATCTAATTTAAATAAAAAAAATTTGATTTAAATTTAAAAAATCCGATTTAATAAAAATTTTTAAAAAATCGTGATTTTTTCCAACCCTGATAACATCCATAGAAATCCATAGAAAATGGAAGTCGGCCAACGACTCAACGTAATTCGAATCATTCGTTTTACTGAAGTTAATTAACATAATTAGAAATTATGTGTATAATAAATAAACAATTTATTAAAATAAAAAAAGATTCTATCATTTTATTATTTCGATTTAATCTTCGAAATATGAAGAAATTATATATTTAGGATGTTTGTTTAACCATCTGTATCGACTTACAGCAGCAATTGTTCAATAGAAACATTACTGTCTGACGAAATCATAGTGTAACGATATGACGTTATTTCGTTTGGACCGAGATACAGTTTTAGATCCATTTTAGATATATTTTTAGATTTATCGAAAATTAAAATAGTTATCGAGACTATTCTCACTCAATTTAATATTTCACTCAATTTAATAGACACATCGTAAACACAGAGTTATAAGCACAGAGAATAATTAATGCAAAGATGGAAAGAGTCGCTGGAGGAATTATGGAAAAGCGCGGGAAGAGAAAAATCCATCGGGTTGACGTCGCGCTGATAAATTTACAGTCCGTACACGGTCCTATGAACGCAGTTACCGCCGGAAATAAATCCATCTCCGTGTAAAAATAAAACTGGAACGAGGAGCCGCAACATACGAGCCACTAAGAGAGAGACCGAGCGGCGTTATGATAAACCATAGCGTGAGCGAAGTAAAAGGAGCATCGCGAGAGAAGCGAAGAAGGGACGAATTAGCGCGCGAGCGGAAAGTACCGTTTCGCGAACTGCGTGTTATATTAACGACGGATGACACGTTTATAAAAATAAGGGTAAATCACCAAAAAAACTGAAACGACGGATTATCGAAATATCTCGTATTTCGCGAATCTACAGTGAATAGTCTGTAATGTAAACTTTGGAGAAATATGAGACGGCAATAGCGAAGCTTTAATATCTACTTCAGTAAATTCGTCATTTTCTCATTACTGTCTGACGAAATCATAGTGTAACGATATGACGTTATTTCGTTTGGACAGAGATACAGTTTTAGATTCATTTTAGATATATTTTTAGATTTATCGAAAATTAAAATAGTTATCGAGACTATTCTCACGATTTCACTCGATTAACGATAATCTCTTTGTATTGTGACAATTTGTATTATAAAAAAGAATAAGATATCATGTTTGATGTAAATATAATATAAATGGGAAGGAGTCGCTGGATCAGCGCCGGTTTACTGACGATCGAGCTAATACGGACGAATACGCACACTGTGACAAATCAAGCTCCGAGCCAACAGGAGAAAGATAGAGAAAGAGAAAGAGCGAATATCGTGAGAAGGGGATGGCTAGAGTAAGCGAACAAGTCATCTTGGTGGGGACATGACACAAACACTAATGACTACCGCATTAATCTAATCTGATCCGGAGACCAATAACACGCGAAAATGACACTCTATATTCCAGAGTCCGATTACGAGACGCTTCTTCTCAGAAACGCCATGAGGAACACCGGAAGAGAAAATAAAAGAATCTAAGCACACCCAAGCGATGTAGTCATTATCTTTAGTGCGATTGGCAAAGTCTGCAGAAAAAGATAGAATCGCAATCTCAAAAATTTTCTATTAATTATCTAAAATATTGACGAGATGTTTAAAAATAGTAAAAAATAAATATGTTAGACACATTCGCTGATTAACTCCGATAGATGTTTTGATGAGTTTACTATTATTTTCCATCTTTTTTTTTAACTAATACAAAACTATGAGATCAAGCTACGTGCAATTCCAAGTTTTCAAGAAATTACATGGTCGGATCGCGTCGAGAAACGCAGTTACCGACACCAAAATTGATAAAAGGCAGCCGTATGTCGGCGTGGCCTTCCGTGTAAGCAAATAATACGGTAGTCGGCGGAATAACGACAGAACGAACGGCAGCGAGAAAGCTCTCTTGTGTATTTTCACAAGCTAAGTTCCCGCGCGCGTATAAACGGGTTGAAATAGCGCGTAAACTCGGTGAATTTTCGCCGACGCGGTAATCATCGAGGTAATAGTAATTAAAGCGTTTCGCGTGCGTCGTATCGCGCGAGCAGCACACGGCCATCAAGTAGATGACCGCCGTAATTTCTGGACAGTTACTATCGCGCGGCGCGACTTTGGTATGGTTCCAAGCGTAGATGAGCGGCCTTCGTGGAAGGCCATACACGCGAGTGTACGTGGATAGGATTGTTATCGTTCACGGTTAACAATTATTCCGAGTAATTCGCCGTTGATCCCATTTCATATCAAACTCTACCGTACGACGCTTGTGTTATCATCTTTGTAGCTTTGTGTTTTATTACATATCTTATACTTGAAGGATCAAAAACTTTATACACTTTATATTTAAAAACCGATATAAAATACACTTTTAGTACACAGGTGTATGGACAAAGCTAATCATAATTTTTAATCGCTACAATAAATAACAATAAATAAGAAAAGCGTACAATTGGGTTATTCGGGCAAACTGCAACTACACGATTATAATGAAGCTATTAAAATTAATTAAGCTATTGTTAAAGAGAAAATTTGCATTTCCAGCGCTTGACTTTATTCAGGTTTTACTTTGTAATGGCGCGAAACGATAAACGGCACTCGTTCTGCTACAGATAAGATACAGTGATTTAATATTTTCCGAATTAAAAAACCGCCAATATATATATCGTATATATACCGTATATCCTCGTATAATGTCGATTGACATACGATCGCGGTGATCGCGGTATGCAAAGCGAAAAATAACGCGTAGTATCAAGGATCTGATGTAATATCGTTGCCGTTGGAAAATTGCCGAGTAAAGAAACATTGTTTGCCTTTAGCATGAATATGCGCCCGACGTCCTCTTAATTAACCTTGCGGTTTCCGTAGAAAAGTTTCTGACGTGAGGCCGCGAACAATGGTCATTTAGCATATCCGCTTGGCACGCGCGATAGTGAATCCGTGGAAATCGCTGTTGCAGCGATTACCTACAGGCGGTTTTCGTACGCCGCAATTAATAATGCCTTACCGAGAATCTTACGTTAACGGAACGCAAATGCGCAAAAGTGTAGCGTCGAATCGAAATCGGCGGTAGATCAACGAGCACGATAAGTCGTAACAATCTCTTTGCCTTTTGCGGCGTGCGCGCCCGCGCGCTCAACGGGCAGTTGCATAAAATATTACGTATACATAATTACCCCAATGCATAAAATATTACGTATTTATAATTCGAGCACAGTCACGCCGATTTCTTCGTATCTTTTGACCGAATACAGAGAGAGAGAGAGAGAG
>JANQDE010000087.1:183493-200414 GCA_037157785.1 Cephalotes varians
AAAAGAAATTAAAAAACTTCATTATTGTATGAAGGGATTTACAAAATATCTTATACGAAGAATGAATTATGGAAAACTCCAACTTTCGAAATCTCACGATCCAGCCGTACGTAACACACCTAAGAGAAATTACCTACGAGATAAGATAAACGACTAATAAAAAAGAAGAAAAGTATGACGACGATCTTTCCGCACTGAAATATTTCTATCGCGTTTCAACATTCCGGTTGGAACGAGTCTCACACGTATGTGCGCGTAATCGCAAGGCTCCTACAATAAGGAACGTCTCGATCGCCTTGACGAGAATCGCTCGCACGCTGACCTCGCGCCGATCGAGATCGCTCCTAGACTAGCGACTCATACGAGAAATCCATCGGCACGACTTCCTGCAGATATTTCAACTTTCTAGTTAATCGGTCGACCTGCCGATCGGTGCTGTGCGCGGTACGTTAAATCACGTCCTCTTAAACGAACCGATAAGAAGTAGCTATTGTATGCTGCAAGAGTCGTTGTTTATATCCTTGTGATCCTGCCCTCGTACCGCGATGGCGATTCTTCTGAGCTTTCTAGAAAATATCAAGTGATAATTAGCAGGAGAATATAACAGCGGGATATCACTCCGAGGTCGTCGCGGCGAGAAATCCTCTATCGAGCGAGATTTTTTCACGCTTCCAAGACTTTCTAGTCGATTGATCGGCGGCGCTTATCCTTTCGCGCGCATTAAGCCACGTGCTGTTAAAATTATTTTCATCGCAATTTCCGTAAATGCAAAAGCAACCATAAAAAAGAAAATTATACTTTATCCGTTCAAATATATCTCACGATCCGAGTGAATCAACGACGTCGGTATAAAAAATTTATTTCTACTTTAGTTAATTTAAAATTAGTCATTGAGTAGCCATTATCACAATAAAGCGTGCAGAATAGCGTTTAATGATACACGGAAATTTGCAAAATAATTCTTAGATCACTCTAATCGACAATTCGAATCGACAGTGATTGCTCAGCTATCTTACGTTCTACATTAGCTACTCAAGCTACATTAGCGATGCTAGTCATTAGTTTTTTAAATAGCAACTTTTTTACATTAAATCATAATTGAAATATTTTGAGTTATCCCGTGTCAAACCGAATGTTTTTCACCAAATGTTTTTCGGATTTTGATCCAGGTTAAAAGTAAGAGCGAAATAACGATTCCTTTCTCTTCTTCATCGCTTTTGCAGAAGTAATCCCTGCCAGTTATTCGACGCGAGAGATCGAGCGTCTTTGTTATCGGAGCTTCGATCGAACCGACAACCAGCGATCTGTCGATTCGGTCGCTCGTTACCTTCGTGGAGCCGTAAAAAGTATTCCCATCGGGTCGAGACAAGGGGCGCCAGCTTGCGCCGCGACACGCCTCTCATATCGAAAACAATTATCGTAACGTAATATCGCGTCTATCGTCGCCGAACGACAATAAATCTCGATGCACGCACGCATGCTTTCTTTTCTGTTGCGAGTGTATCTAATCCCTCGCAACAGTACCGGGTTACACTCATAATCTACGAGTTATCGAGAATTACGCATTGTGCTCGTCCCTTTAATTATATAAAGAGAATTTTTACTTTAGTTATATATTTTATTTTTGTACAAAATAATTACTTTAGCGAGAGACAAATGATTCATCTTTAGAGCGAAATGGCCATAAATATGTTAGATTATAAAATTTAAATTAAAATCACTTTGTAAGAACTTTATACAAAATCACATGTAATCTTTAATTGAAAAGACAAATATATACAAGTATACCAGGACTAGATGATGATTTCTTTTTTAATTAAAAAAATTGAATTTTTATTTAAATTAGATTTATTGCTCAAATTAATTTTTAGTAGTAAAAAAATAGTCGAATTTTATTACAAAATAATAAATATGTTTTTTCGTTATTAAGCTTAAACTTTAATTTAATACGAATAATCAGTGATTTCAAACACTAGAATTCAAAACAATCAAGTAAAAATTGTTAATGTTTTATTTACAAAGATGAACGCAAACACTTGAATATAAAAATTAACTTGGTCGTTTCCTAGCACATTTCCAAGTCTCGATTGCACCAGGTTAAACGTGCTAAAAATTCAATATCAACTAACAATGAACAGGACGTAAATAAAATCATTAACACATTTATTTTCTCATCATTAACGGCATTATTCAGATATTTGCATGCTTTTCATCATTTTCTAAGGCTGATAAATGTGAACGCGACGCGTGGCAATCTCGGAGACGTCGGCACAGACCAGCGCAGCACGGCTCCAGTATTGGGTGCAATCAAATCATAATGAAAACAATTAAAATTTTGATCAAATTCGATTTTTTTACCAAAAAATCATTTGATTTAGATCGCTGATTTTAATTAATTGATTTAAATCATTCCAGTCCTGACGGGCACAGAATGTTTTCGTACAACACAATTATTTAAAAACATACTACTATATAAGTTCTAAATAGGGAGAAAAATCTTACAGTTGATCTATGTGCGAATTCGTTACAAGACGACGTCCTAACGACGCGGCACACATTGAGCAGAGAGCGAAATGGTCAAGCAAGACTTATTTTGCCTTGTACCTAGATTACAGTACATATATCGTGCTACAAAATATATAATCTGTACTGTACACACGTACATATATACACACACGCACATGTATTAGACAGCATTCAAATTGCATTATCCTACCATTGTCGCACAATATTCCGTATCTGCAATTGGCATCGTAACAGAATGTAGGCTGCTAAAGAAAAAATCGAGCACCGTGCTCGAATCTGGACGAGCCCGGAGGATAGGTAGTTACGAAGGGTCGCACAATCCATACCGGGTGACCGATACGAGCGAATCGCGTGATCGTACTTCGGCCGGTATGCAGACGGACCGCAGTGGCGTGTTACATTATTTTAGAGGGGAGGAGGAAGAGAAAGGGAAAGAACGCGACGTACACAGGGCGCCGACAATCGCGAGGGAAATCCTGAATCTGTATATAATGTGTCCGCGTGTGTCTGTGCACACGTTATTCCACGTAGCGAAGAGGGGATGATCGGTTGACCAGGTGGTAAAGCCACCCCATGATTTTCTGACCCGCACGACTCTCTGTCTTCCCTGGGGATGTGTGTGTGTGTGAGAGAGAGAGAGAGAGAGAGAGAGAGAGAGAGAGAGAGAGAGAGAGAGAGAGGGAGAGAAAGCGAGAGGACCGAGTCTCACTGTACTCTCGTATCGTACTCGACACGCGATCGAATCGCGCGCGTTTGTTAGCATTAAACTGCCGGATAAATGCACGCGTCGCCGAGTGCACTCCCTTTTCCCCTCACGATATGCCGTCGCGGTATCGATGGCGGTTATCGATTCTACCATTTCGTTGCTTACACAAAATTATCGCCTTTCTCGTGCCGTCGACGTCGCTCCTCTGATTTCTAGGGCGAAATTTCTTACACGCGATTTTACGCTGCACACGGATTATTTTCAACATTCAGTATTATAGATATTACCATCGCGTTACCTTTGATATTTCACTGTAAATATTATAAATCTCTCAGCCTCGTCCACGTGTCCTCTTAATCGATCCGCAAAGCCGATGAAGAGAAAATGTATTTTACAACTACGCGTGTACTACGAGTATGTTGGTACAAAGGATGATCATTATTCACAGCGAGCAGCAAAAACGAAGGACGACGCGTGACTCACGCATCGCCGAAACCCGTCAGACGCGTAACACACGTCGACTGCGTCTAATCGATGATACTGATAAACGATGTCAATCGTTTGATGCTTATAATGCGCTCGCGCGTGCGTGCGTTCGTACGTGTATGTGCGCGCGCGGGAAAAGTTGAAACGACGCGGTCACATTCGAAAGTTACGAGCAAGACTTTAAATCGCTTTTAAATCCGGTTATCTGGTTCCACCGGTTTAGATATATTACAAAGTATACGACAACGCGACGTGCAACCTTTCGCAATTGGCCCATGAATAGATCGATCTGTTAAAATCTGCCGGCAGGAAGACTTATTTAAATGATTTTTTTTTTTTAAATATATTATCGTAATGTTGCTCCAATCGTATTTATATCGTATATATCGTATATATTTATATCGTATATTAAAGGCATTGTATAAAATCACGATGCAACATTCTAAATATAAATTTAACGCAACTCACTGTTGTTGTTGTTGCAACTGATGTTTGTAAGAGTTATAAAGCATTGTAAAAACATGAAATATATCATTGAGTGAAGAGACGTTTGAATGGAAAATGGCGTCGTAATGACAAACCATGACACGTAGAGGAGTCCAAGTACAAAGAAATGCATCTTACGTTCGTTATTGCATTTTAATTGTCAGGAATAAATAAATCATTTTTGTTTGCATTTACAGCATTGAAATTGAAATTGACGTAAAAAATTATACACGACGATCTTATATGACATGAAAGATCGTGTAATTGGCACGTAAAAATTTTTACTAAACCCGATGAAAATTTTATTCGTATTTCGAGTGTTCTATACAAATGCGTTTGGTCAAACGTACACAGTCGTCATAAATGCAACGTGCGATTTATCCATAAAGTGGAAACACTCCGCGCGGAATTGCAGACTGCGGTGCATATCGCGTCGCGCATAATGCTCCAACTGTACAAACCGCAAATGAAAAGTACTAATATCGCGAGACTGTTTTAATCTCATTGAGAAAGCGCTGGACGAACGAGCTCGTTTTACCGACCGGCGAAAGTGTCGTTAACCAAATACGCAGCGGCTCAGGGCATTTTAATTCTCTGCAATGCAATTAAAAAAACACGAGCGCGCAGGTGGAACGTGCCGAAATCCTAAGCGAATTAAATTAATTATGCGCGGATTATTCCTCACATTCTCGGAAACGGTACGAGTTCGCTGACGCGAAACGGACAATGAGAAACGGAGAAAGAAAGAGGAAGCTGGTATCAGACATCTAAATAATAGCGCGAGTAATAACAGACATTGTAGATTTACACTGTACATTATCTCTTGTTTTGATTAGCTCAAATTGGACGCGTGTTTTTCAAAACGGCTGCCACATATATGGATAAATTCCAATATTAATTCTTTAAGAAGCAACAGAGAAAACAATTCTTTTTTAAGATTTTATGTTGTATAAAGTTCAGCAATAAAAATGCAATAATGAACGTAATAACGTAAGATGCATTTCTTTATACATTTAAGTACAATTCATTATGTGTGTAAAAAACTTGTAATTTAGTCATGGTTCGATCTTGCAAGAACAAATACGTACACACCTTTGGCGATAATTTTAGTTGCTTGAAGATTTGGCATCGTCTACGCCAAATAGAAAACTATGGGGGATCGCGCGCGCGAGCAAAAGAAGCGTAAAATGGCAAAGAAGAGAGGCGAGACGAGGAAGCGGAAAAAGAGAAGGAAAAGAGTGCAGAGAAGTTGCAGAGGGTCGGTGCGCGCGCGATAATCCATTTGCTCCTTTCGCAGACCAACGGGACAAGATGTCCTATTTATATCCACGAGAAACTCGCGCCTAACGTGTAGACCGGTATTGTGCAACTTTCATCGCTTTCCATAGCATATTTCACTGTGTCTGAATCAGAGAAGAAAAACATGAACGAAAGAAAATAATAAAATTAACATAAAAAATAAAGCAATATCGTGGGAAATAAAAAAACAAAATAATATAAGGGCAAACGAGAGTCAACTGGTGTAGCTGGTGCACACAAATTAATAAACTCAATATTATTAAAATAAATTACAAGTAAAAATAATCCGAATGTTTCGACCCTCTCTTTTTCGAGCTATTCTCAACGGAAAATCGCACGCTCGCATAAATTTCAGTAGTGAGAAACAGAAATTTTCATAAATATAAAAGAGGTGTCATTCACAGCAATTGCATAGCCGAGTGATATTAATCGGTTCGAAAATACCCGCAATAAAATTGAAAAAAACACAGATAAAATAAATATTTGCAGAATTAATATTAAACACTCCAATAGTCATAATGATTATTTATAGAAAAACAAAGAAAAATAAAATTAATATTAAAAACGTCAGTCAATAGGTAACCACAATATTTATAACAATTGGCTCTCGTTTGCTTGTATGTTTTATTATTTCATCTTTTTAAGAATCCTTTAATTATTTATTAAACCGAAATAAATTTTTAAAGCTCAATAATTTTGAGGTCATTGTGAAACTTTGCGGTGTCCCATCCTTAAGAAACTAACGTAAGCGTTATTATAATAATATTATAATAATTAAAATATCTGAAAGTTTCAGAAAAGTTTCAAATTTGTAAGGAAAGAATGGTTCAAATTTTCCAATCATAATGAATCCTGTTCTTTATCTCTAATTTCTGATAATAGATTACCCTGTGTATTGAGATGAAACAAGGAACCGAAGAAGCGAGTAAAGTCATAGCCCCGAGCGAAAAATCGTCCGCGCATATAAACAATCCATTCCTTTAACAATGCGTGGCTCACGTTACGTTCAAGGCCGCTCAATCGCGGATCAAAGAGCTCCCGCAGCAAGAGAGCTGCCTCGTGGAAAGTTGATCATCTCGCTAAAGGGCAAGTAGCAACTAGCGATTCAAAATAATTCATATTGTATATTCTACTCGCAATCGCTCATCGAGAATTCAGATTACCTTTGGGACACGACGGAAAATATCTCTGCAGTGGCCGCGTTAGTCCACAATGACGTTTATCGAAATTTAATTCGAAATTTAATCGATAAATGTATTACGATAACGACGTTAATTATGATAAAAATATTCCACGCGTAATCGGATGCCTATGTTCCGAGAAAAATGTTTCGCATGTACATAACTGAAATATCGCACAATAAGCAATATTATTGTCGTTACTCCTAAGAGTTGAGTTTTCTTAAGCGCAATAAAAAAGGTGCGTTTCCGAAGTTACGGCGATCAGGACTAGAATGATTTCAATCAATTGATTAAAATCAGTGATTTAAATTGCGATTTAAATCAAATGATTTTTTACCAAAATTAAATCCTGAATTTGATTAAAATTTTAATTGTTAATTTTCATTATAATTTAATAACGCCCAATACTGGCTGTGCTGTGCAGTAATTTTACAAAAGAAAAAAAGGATATATGAACGTATATAATGTCTCTAAGATTGCTACGTGCTACGACTTCTTTGTTTCTTTTTTCGGTTCTTGTTTTTTGAAACTTAGAAATGCGTTAGGAAACGAAAAGACAGTTAAGTTAGTTTTTATAATTAAGTGTATGCGGTTCATCTTCGTGAATAAAAAATTATGTATATAAATTTAAGTATTCAAATATATTCATTAAAAAATAAATTTTATTTTATTCATAAGAGTTATCGATAAAAATTAATTTAAAATTAACGATTTTCACTTGATTATTTTGAATACTATAGTGTTTGAAATCACTGATTATTTACAATAAATTAAAGTTTAGTAAGCTTAGTAAAAAAAAACACGTTTATTTTGTAATAAAATTTAATTATTTTCTTACTACTAAAAATAATTAACTCGAACAAGAAATTTAATTTAAATAAAAAAAAAACTGATTTAAATTTAAAAAATCCGATTTAAATTTAAAAAATCCGATTTTTTGGATTTTTTTTTAAATCATGATTTTTTTTCAGTCCTGACGGTGATCAACCGAATTTTTGACTCTCTATAGAGGAAAAATTCTAGATTGGGATAATCGATTTATCCCAATTTATCAGATAACATAAAATATAAAAAATAAGATCATATTAAAATTCATTAACTACAATAAAATTCATAACGTGAATGTGTATAGAATTTAAATAAGAAAGTTTAAATAAGATTGCTAGATAGATAAAAATCTCTATTTATATCTTCTAACAATATATCTTAAAGACTAAGAATATGCTTAAAAGTCACAAAAGTGCAAAGTCACAAAAGAAATAGGGTTTGACGAGGTGGGCCCAATCCAATAAAATCCACCGGTTTTATTGGGTTAAACCAGGGTTGGAAAAAATCATGTTTTTAAAAAAATTAAAAAAATCGGATTTAATATTTGTGTAATATTTATACAATAAGTATTACAATAAAATAAGAGCAATAAAATAAGTGTTATAATAAAAAATCTTTTTCAAACTATTCAAAAAATTCGGAAAAAATCAGCTACTGATACACTTTATCTACGTAATACTATCTATTCACACGTTACAATCAATCTATGCAAAGTGTATATTAGCGGCGGACTTCTTCGTACAGAGGAACCATACTCGCGGCCATATGTGCCGTAAAAAAAGGTTAATATCCTTAAATAAATCAAATTGAATAACAAATTTTAATCATTAGTAGACTATAAAAAATAAAAACGCATAAAATCCGAAAAAATCCAGTAAAATTCACTAAGCTGGTTTTTTTTTAAAAAACCCGGGTTTTTTCAAACCCTAAAAAGAAATATGATTTCAAGCTTTGAAATATTTCAAACTTATTTTTATAGTTACTATATAATTAAAGAAATAACTACTTTAGTTCCTATTTAATTTTTGAACTTTTAGTGCCTCTTATTAAAACTGTTTAATTTTTATAACATAATTAATATTTTGTTAATGTTGCCAATAAATAAATTTAATCAATATTGATACAATTACTTTTAATTACGTATTTTTGCGAGCTGCCCGCATACAACTTGTTTTCTTTTTAAAGCCCGTGCCGGAAATTACGACCTCGGAAGCGATCGAGGGAAACGAAAAAATTTCCCGCCCGCTTGTGCTCAAATAATTTTTCGCCGATGAAACCACAACGTACAAAAGTTGCGGAGATTCGTACGATATCGCAGTTGTCAAAATCAACATTTATTTAAAACAACATAAATATATCGCCTTTGAAGATCTGGACTGTCTGTAAATTAGAATATTAATAAAAAAATTTTCTATTTACTTTATCGTTTTTTAATAGAAAAGACTAATTTTTGTCGGTTTTTCCGGAAAATACCGATTTTATCACTAGCATAGACTTNGAATTTTGCCAACTCTGGTCGTTCTAGGAACTATCCTGTTTTCCAATGACTCTCGTTCTTCGACACGATAAGATAGACTTAAAAAGATGACAACGCGATATCGCTCGTGGAGGAAGCGTGCTGTGTTCTTGGAGCGTTCGACGGATTTGAATATCGAAATACACCGATTATCGCGACTACCAGTTTCTTCGGGTTCGCTCGCACGCTCGCTTGTTCGCTCTCGTGCGTGCAATGCCCGAGAAAGAGAAACGAGCCGACCGGTCGTGTCCGGCCGAAGCGAGAGGAGCGGAACGGAGAGAAATACACCTTGCACCTGTCGACTGCTATAGAAGTAGCTTTCCACTAAACTACGTCATCTCAGAATCGACTCTACCGATTAAAGGTCGGCGATACTTGCATCAGCCATCTTGAATCATGACGCGGTGAACGCGGATTAATGAAGACACTGTTCCTGACTAGCTATTCCACAGATTGGATCAAGAAAATATAACGTAAAGTCAGTTAATAATCTAATACAGCTCACATATCTCTTGACACAATAAAGATTCCTTCAAAGGCGATATATTTATATTGCTTTAAATAAATGTTGATTTTGACAACTGCGATATCGTACGAATCTCCGCAACTTTTGTACGTTGTGGTTTCATCGGCGAAAAATTATTTGAGCACAAACGGACGGGAAATTTTTTCGTTTCCCTCGATCGCTTCCGAGGTCGTAATTTCCGGCACGAGCTTTAAGAAGAAAACAAGTTGTACGCGGGCAGGTCGCAAAAATTTCATTCCACCGAGAAAGTTAGATACTTTTGTATTATATCGTAATGGAAATTTATAATTTTGTCGCTCGACAAACGTAACCGCGATCGGGACCGCGGCGAGCGTACTCGAGACGCTGTTTGTAGAAAGTGGAAACGAATTGCAAATGTTGGCACAATTGGCTGCGGCAACGATATTCGCGGAAAATAGAGAAACGTGCGAGATGCCGCGAGGCGGATATTAAAATGTTGCGCAGCTCGATGTAATTCTCGTGACGGCAGTTTTTCGTGAAATTTCCGTAACTGATTGCACGTTGATGTAAAGTAGAATGTGAGAAATGATGTTGAAGATAAGGATAAATAAATAATGATGGCACTCCGATGCACAATCGCTTTTATACAAAGGCGGCACCCTTCAGTGGTTTATTTAGACACTGGCATTCGATTCGGATTACAGAATTGTTCTTTCTATCCGCACGATCGAGTGACCGAATAACCGGGTGAATCACATAATTTTCGCAACGTAGTCAGTCTTTAAAGAGGAAATATAATGAAACGCACGTGCGTATCTGAAAAAGCAGCATTGTGAGAACTACATCATTGTTATACTTTCGAACGATTGCGTCATCGATATCAATGAAGTATCGTAATCGTTTGGCGATCAAATCTCATCTATCGAAAAAGGAAATCGCTAGTTAGTGGCGAAACATGAATTTTTTATCGCGACCGCAATTATCAACCACGTGTAGATAGCGGACGACGACACACGAATACGTGCCGCACAATCGCCAAGTCGCACTTATCTTCGAACAGTAAACAAAGGACACGCGATATTTATAGATCGCGCAGATAATATCGTATCGAACGCAGGTATCAATAATCTTAAGTTACATTATTCATCGCCGTTGACTTGTGACTTGACGGATGGCCGCGGACAGGCGAAATCAAATGCAACGTATGGAATTGCAATTTTCCGCAGTGAGTAAAAATTAAGAACGCAACTCGCAACCAACTCGTAAAGGGTCAAAGGGAAATTCTCTTGATTGCGAGTTCGCAATCAAACTTTGGCGGCGCGTGAAAGTAAAACCGTGACGCAAACGCAAACGACCCCGAAAAGGAGCCGAGGGGAAATTTCGTTACCGTTTGAAGAAAAACTCGAGTTCGATGCTTTAATCAGAGAACATCGATACAGTCTATACTCGCGTAAGAGCGCAATACGTTTTTTTTTATACACGGCATATATCTAACAGTGTATGCAATATTTCTATAGAAAATTCATTTTCAATAATAAGCAATTTCTCACGTTTTCGCTTTGAGTATTATCTATATATTGACGTAAAAATGTTATCGCATAGAAAATATAAACGATGAAAGCATCAAGATACTCTGCGAAGATAATTCTGTGAATAGTGTACAGAGTTCTATGTAAGGATCGTGACGCATTGGTATATAGGACAAATTGGTAAAGTAGGCAATAAAAAACCAGAATCTCAAAACATCGTAATCACATTAACAGAGAGAAATACTACCACCCATTTTGTAATTACATTACTAAACGTAGGATGCATCTTCGATTGAAAGAATGTCAAAATTCTAGATTCCGAACGATTTTTGAGAAAGCGATTAATTTCCAAAATGTTGCATATTAAGCTACATATTAAGAAAAATAGTCTTAATTTGTAATCTGATATTGAATATTTACACCATGCGTATGCTTATTAATTTGTACTCACTTTCCATGTTTATTTAGTCTTATATTTCAATTATTATTTTTGTTGTTTTTATCTTATGACGATCTTCATACAGTTTCACATTCTATTTTTCTGATTCGCTCCGATTTGACGTATCATATTCTCATTTTATTTCTGATTTTCGATCGACTTTTCGTAATTTGATTTCTCCTATACTCTTAAGCATGTATCACGTAGCATCTCTAAATTCAAGGTATTTAGGTAATTAATTTAAAAATTTGAAATTAGTACCTCAAATTTAGAGAGCTACTACGCGATACAGATTGTTTTAATCTGAATTTTTATTTTATTTATATCTTTATATCAATTTCGGCTACATTCTGAGCCATCTTCAGCGAAAACTCTTTTAATTTTACGTTCTTGGTAACGGCATAATGTCATTCTTAATCTTTCAACATGATTGGAAAATCAAGTGAGAACACAAACAATACGGCAATTGAAAAGTCTGTGATATTAAGATATAAATAAAATAAAAATTCAAATTAAAGCAATCTGATCGTTAAAGTGAAAACTCATCCAAATGACCAAGCGCGTAAGAGTACAGAATGTTTTAGTAATAATCCGAAGTCATGTTACAGGTAAAATAAAATGATTTTTTGCAACTTAAAAATAAATTACAAGCAAATAAATAAACTATGCATCTATTAGTAGAAGACAAAGATTCCACGCGAAACTATATCTATTCTTTTGTGTGTACAATTGGAGCCGCGAGAAACTTGTAGAATATTACAGAGAAAGCTCACAATCATACATTCACTAGAATATCAGTGAGGTTTTTTTTCTGCTGTATATTATCTTTTATCCTTTTTTTTACAAAAATTCATGAGACACATGAGAATGTACGCGGATGTATTTGTAATAATACTTGTTGTTAATCGATTGTTGACATTTTGCATTTTGTCAAGAAAAAATGATCAAAGAAACAATGTGTTTTCATAGACAAAATTTAGTTTAGAAATTTAAAGGTAAAATTTTCTAGAAATTTTCTTGAGAATCGACAGAATTTTGATTTTCAAGAGTAAAAAAGAAATTTCCTGAAGAATTCCAGGTTTTCCAGACAATAAACATCCTGTATATATAAATTACAATTGTCACAATAAATTTCTGAATTATTACTAACGATATCGAGGCATATCCTGTAAAACAATAACGAGTGGAACCGAATAAGTAAGAATCGGCAGCTCGTTAAATCGGTGCGTCCCTACGTGTCCCCCGCGCCCGATTTTCCAGCCGCAAAAAGCGAGACGATTAAATTTATGTAACGATGCACTGCCGCGTTCGCGAGGAATTATTTTCGATAACCCGGTGCGATAACATCGCCAACGTCCGCGTACCGACTGTCGTCCAATGTTTTTCCTTTCACGTTCGTTAGCAGCCGGTCACGCTCCGGCAATGGAGATTGTGCCGAGATTCAACGTCCGCGTTAATTCAAAATTAGCGCCACGATTCGGATTATACGATTACGTGCCTTTTCCACTCGCCAGGTCTCGCGAAAGTTGAAGAAAACGTTCCGAAGCGATAATTCCACGAATTAATCGTCACTGTCGTCGCGATGGGATTAAACGGAGAGTAAAATCAGATTAGAGATCTTTAGGAAACGATTTTTCTCCGCTCGATAAGAACGTGATATCCGTCCGCGCGTGATTTTAATCTCAAATCTGATCAAAAGAAGTGTGCCTTTCGAGATATAACTCGCTTTTCCTCCGAACTGCTTTTGCTCACAGCCGATATATATCTCTATCTTGAACATCTGTGCGATTGACAACTCTGCAATTCGTCACATGACACTTAATTATGCTTATAATCAAGCGGATAACGTTGTATTTCATAATCGATGCATTTAGAAAAGTTATAACGTTAAAAAGTAATGCAAACAAAGCGCTCGATCGTATCTAACAAATGTCATCTTTGTCTCTTGATAACGAATTTCGACTATCTTCTCCGAGCGTAGGTAGATTTAAAGGTCACACGAGCCGCCTGTCGAAACTTGTTCGAAACGCATCGATAGGCTCGAAGCGACGAGTCCGTCGCGCGCTGACGCTCGGTCAGGTGCACGCCTGTCGTTTATGCCAGCAAAGACACGCGAACGATGGATGTGACGATGACGCGTAGCTGTTCGTGACCCAAGTTCGACGCGGCGAGTAACAGAACTCGGAAAAGGAGTCTCGCTGCACGAGAGAGAGAGAAAGGAGCGGAAAAATCGCGGGCTGCCGGAGCGCGCATTTTTACGGAGAACACTCTCGCGTTCGTACGCGTCGGCGGCCGACGAGGGAGATTCGTCTTCGGTCGCGAGCACGCACGCGTACACAAAGAATAAAGAGAGAAACTCACTCCAGAAATAATGCACAGTATCCATCCAAGCCGCGGTGGCGAAGATAGGACGTTGCCTTTCTCCGGGATTATCGCAGCGCGCTTAGCGGCGACCGTACGACAAAACGACACAAAACGACGTCGGGTTTTCCCCTAAGTTTTCTCCGCGCGACGACACTGATCTCCTCCTCCTCTTTCTTCTCGTCGTCGTCGTCGTCGTCGTGATTGTCGTGGTCGTCGTCGTCGTCGGCGTAGTCCGACGACAACAATGCACTACCGACACTCCCCCGAGTCGGCGATTACACGTCGTTTTCACGCGTCCTCGCAATCTCACGTCGTCGGACACGAAGATCACGGAAGGATCGGATACCTTCCTTCGGTTTCTCACTGCGGGACACTCACCGGTCTCCCGACGACAGCTTCCTCGTCACGCGTCGCGCCGCGACGCCTGTCGCGTGCATTACCCCGCGGCGCACGCTTTTCCCGCGTCTGTCGTTCCCGTCGCGTTTACGCACGCTTACGCGCGGTCGAGCTAGTCAAACGAACGCACGTACATACGCACGCACGTTACGTACGCGGTAGAACGATGCGGCGAAGAAACGGAGATGACGTGGACCGATGACGGATGATCGTGGTCACAAGGATGCACACTACGCTCGCTCTATCTCGTCTAGCGGAGAGGTACGCGATGATCCCGCCGATGCGGCCCGATTCAGCTTCGCGCCTCGCGACCGAGGCACGGGGATCCGATCCGATCCGACGTGATGCGTCGCGTGTGTCCGCGCGCGCCGCGACACTTTTCAAAACAATATACAACCGACACACCAACCAGCGCACGTCTCACCCCGTACGTATGCTCGCTTTAAGCGCTTTCTCGCGCCACCGCCGTGCGCCACTCCGCGGCTTCGTCTCCGTCTCCCCTTTACTCCCCTCTATCACTCGTCCGTCTCTAACTCTCTCTCTCTCTTTGCCCTCCACCTCCTACCTTCCTCTCTTCCAGCCAACGGCGGTTTTTCCGCACGCACACGCCGCCGCGGATCAATAATTCACCATACGAATTCACCAGAAGCGGGCGAGCGGCGACACGAGCGAGCGAGCGAGCGAGCGAACGAGCGGGCTGGCGGACAGGCGACTAGGCGGAGAGAGCGTCACGCGTTTCTGTTACGGCGCCCCCGCTCGCGCGCCGGCAGCGAGGAAACGCGCACGCGGCCCATACCACCGGCACACACCACCGACGCGCACCACCGTCGAGCGACGACCGCGAGAGGAGAGTTACCCTAACCTCGACGGTGAGGTGAGCCACGTCGCGTCGCGTTGCGCTGCGAACCGCGGTCGACTCGTACGCGCTACCGACGCGCACAGCTGACACGGACGGCACGACGCGACTCACTTGTAAACACGCGAGAGTCCGTATGATTCGGAATACGCGCCGGATACGCGATGTAAACAGCCCTCTACCGGGTAAACACGTTGATCGAGGGAGCGTCTCTCTTTCTCTCGATCGAATGCATGCCGGCGAGATGGTTTTTCTTTCGTTCTCTTTTTCTTTCTCGCTTTGCCTCCCCTCCCCTCTCCCTTTCTCTCTCTGCTTACCTACGCGACCGTCTTACCTCGAAGTAATTTTAAGAACGCGAGATCGCCTTTACGGCCGGGCGGAAGTACCGCACAAGCGTGACAAGCCGAACGCGCGAGAGCATCGCTCGCGGAGCGGATAATAACGGCGTCGCGCGTTCACTCGCTCGCTTTGCTCGATAAAGCACTCTCATGGAGAGTACGTCGGTCTTTCTCTCTCTCGCTCTTTCTTTTTCACACACACATACGGCGTCTCTCTCGCTCCCTCTGTCTCACTCTCTCTCTCTCTCTCTCTGCGGGTAACATCGCCATCGTCGCTGCGGTCGGACTCGTTCCTTGCGCGGGCCTGTTGCGAGACGACGCCACCGTCAGGACGTCCACACGGGCGTGGACGCGCTCGCTCGCGTACGGCGTTCCGAGCATTGTAATTTTGTATCGTGTTACTTACCACTTGGCTGAGCTGTGTGACGTGGCGGCACGCGCGCGAACGCGAGAGCGGCCCTTATTTTCGCGGACGAAATTCGCACAGCGTTATATCGGCGCGCGGTACTGTACCACGGGTAAATACGAGGACGGTCACTCTCGTGTTTTTGGTATGCCAGGAATGGCACAAAGAATCTGGACAACGCACACGCCTGCTGCGCAGCCGGTCTGCGCACACGCTGACACCGCTTAGGCGGCCGCGGGAGAAACCAGAATCCCGGATGTGACCGACGCCGACCGAAGCGACCCGAAGCCGTGGCTCGCTCCATCCCCACCACTTGCGAAGCGTCCTACCCGATTCTCCCTCCCTTCCCCACCACTGATCCTTTATCCCCGTGCCCCGCGCTTCTCTCGCTTCCCTATCGGATCGGTCCAGTCGCGTCATGCACGTAATACAGGTTGGATGTTGGTTGGATGCGCTCTCGCGTTTGTTCGCTCTCTCGCTTCAGATTCGAGGGGCACTTGTTGAATTTCAGGGGTCGCGTTTTAGGCTTTGCAAATAAATGCGCTAATAAATGAGAATCACCGAGCTCGACGAGGAAACTCGTAACTGACCAATTAACGCATCTTTCGTGCGTTAATTCTCTCGAGTGATTATGCGTAATCGAGTAGAATATACCGTTCGAACAAATTGAGAAAACAAAGGATGATTTTCTCCGTTTTGCGAACATATTTTTCATTACTTTGCGTTATGTCTGATTAATAGTCCGGCGACATAATGATATTTACTTATAACTTATTGCGTATATCGTAAATCTTTAATTTGTTGCTACATAATAATATTGAGTATCGTAATGGTCGTTTATCAATAGTCTGCGCATTTAAAGAAACTATTACAAAAGAGAAAGATTTTTTTTCCTTGTAAGAATTAATTCCATTTAATTTTTAAATTCACGTTTTATATATTTGTTTTATATGTATATATACGTGAAGTTGAATTCGATTACAAAGATTTTATTTATACATCATTTTATAATTGCGATTGATTTTAGATATGCAACATTTTATAAAGTTATGAAATTGCTTCTTTCTAAGAAATACAC
>JANQDE010000087.1:200529-210865 GCA_037157785.1 Cephalotes varians
CACACACACACACACACACACACACACACACACACACACACACACACACACACACACACACACATATAAAATAACTTATATATCTTATCTTATTTTTTGAGAAATTCATTTGTGAAATATACAATATACATACAGGGTGAGACATTTAAATTGAGAATCTTGAATATCTTGAAAAAGAGAGCATTTTAGAAAAATATGTTTTAAATCACAAAATTGATCTGAAAGGAGACAAATAATGGTAAAAACAATTTTCGAAAAAAATCGATATTTTTACAGTCACGTACAGGTCATCGCAATTTTTTTAAATGGAATTGTATGATTTTTTTACATATTATGATTCCTCTAGTTAATTTGCATATAAAATGCACATTAAAATAAAATTATCGAAAAATCAATAGTTTACGAGATATTTGATACTTTATTCTGGCATATTATGACATGAATATAATATATCTTGTAAACTGTTCATTTTTTGGTAATTATGTCTTAATATTTTTATACAGACTTTTAATACTTTTATACAGAATAATGAAATGAATCAATTGACATAAAGAAAACACATAGTTGCTTTTCAAAAAAATTATGCAATATGCAACTATATATCTTTTTAAAAAAATGAATAATTACAAGATATTTTATAATGAGTGGACAAAGGTGGATTTAACACAAATAAAGAAAAAAAATCTTTATTCGGTTGAAGCGGATCTTGTTGTTTAATAATATTTTGATATAAATTTTAGATGCATTTTTTAGTTTTATAAAATATAAAATATCTTGTAAACTACGCGCGCGCACTCACCCACCTACCCCCACACACGCGCGCGCGCGCACGCACGCACGCACGCACGCACGCACGCACGCACGCACGCACGCACGCACGCACGCACGCACGCACGCACGCACGCACGCACAGAGAGAGAGAGAGAGGGAGATTTTTCGATAATATTTTAATACTTTTTTTTTATATGCAAAATTATAGTAACTTTTAATTGAGAAAAACATTTCAGTTAATTTTTTACGCAAAAAAAACTAAATAGTTCTTCTCGGGTTAATAACTTAATACACGCGGACGGAGACTTCTCATTTTGTAAAAATTAAAAAAAAACATTGATGTGATTGAAAGGAGCATTGTAGAACTAGAAGAATCATATATATATATAAATTATATAAAAGAAATCATACAATTTTATTTTAAAAAAATGGCAATAACCTCCATGACCACGAAAAATTGATTTTATTTGTCGTTCTTCAAATCATACAACTTTTGAAACATCTTTTTCTAAAATACTTTAAGCTATTCTGTCTAGAGTTTCAATTTATTATAAATGCCTCATCCCGTATACATAGTGTTAGAACGTGCCAGAACGTGTTTTTTTTTTTTTCTAAAACCTTGCTGTCGAAAGCGTTTCTGAAAATTATTTGGTGGAAGTTTTTTTTACGCGTTCGAAATGTCAACAGTATTATATATGTGCACGTGCGTGTTGCGTGCACGCGCGCTTGTGTGATGTAACGGGATGCTTTGAAAAGCTAGTTTGAAAATTAATTGTCGTCAAATTGAAAAAATATAAAAGGGCATCACCATTATTTTACTAGAAACTATTAGGAATTGGGTAGAAAAAAGCTAAAGCAGAAATCAAAAGAGAAATCAAACATATTACAAGCACATTAATTCAAAATTGTAAGCTAATAAAATTATAAATTAAATAAATAATTGACAATCATCATATGTTCCTTTTTAATCTTTACAAGTTGGGAAGCTTCTGTCCTGTATTAAATTATTAACTCGGGAATATCTAGTTTTTTACGTTTTTGCTAAATAATTATCTGGGATGATTTTCTCAATTAAAAATCTGTTGTTAATTACATATTGCATATTATTCATTGTTCTGCAATTTATTAGTATTCAGAGTTAGGAAAATTATTTTTTAAAAGTAACTGGTTACAGTTATTTGTTACCGAGTTAAAAAAGTAACAGTTATTAGTTACTAATGATTTTAAAAAATAACTTGTTACCGTTACTTTTTAAGTAACGATTCGTTTTTTTTTTTCCGTTATTTTTTGAATATATATGCTAAAAGATCAAATTAAACATTAATTTAAAAAACTTAGACATCTTTTAATATTTTTTGTTAAAATATTAATAAAAGCAATACAATTTTCTGTCTTAAATTTGTAGGACTACAAAAATTCAAAGAGAAAATTTTAAAGTGCTTATAATACAAATAACGAATGTTGGTTTTCATTAAATTTAGATACAACAAAATTTTTTAAAAATTTTAGAAAAAAAATTTTGATATACTTGATTTTATGTTTAAAATTTTCAATATAATGCAATTTTAAACTTAAAATTATACTTAAAATATATGCGACAATAATGCGGCTCTATGATTGGTTTATGATATCTTAAAATTATTATATTCAACTCATACAAAGAATCCTGTTTTTCTGTTTTAAATATCCTTTTAGTTCAAGTCCTATAATTTTAATTAAAATTTTTAGACAGCAATTGATATTAGGATAAATACTAGGATAAATATTAGGATTGATATTAGAATAAAATGAGTTATTTTTTCCGAAAATGTCGGCAATGTAATAGATATCCGTAAAGAAAGATATAAAAGTTAAAAGTCGAAGTAAAAGAAATAAGTGGCCTTTTCGAATTAGCTTTAAAATTACATGATTTTGATTCGATCTTTCCGATTTATGCTTTATAATTTTAAAGAAACGACAAATAATCTTAAGATTTTAAAGCTATCAAAATGAATAAAAAACTAAATTTTTTTTATCTCTTTCAATTTCTATGAAGATAAATAACAAAAAAAAACTGTTTACAATTATATTATTTCTCTTACGCTCTCACCTTGAATCCATAATTTTGTTTCTTAGATCACTCCAATGGTAATTATATCGACTTGTTCTATTCAAATTTTAGGCAAAACCTATTATTAATTGAATATTTGTCAATAAAAGATTGAAGTCATTATTTTATTTTATTTTTTTATTTCTTTCAATCTTTTTGATATTCCACTTCATCGCAAAATTCTGAAAAAATTCTTTTTATCCCTAAATATCAATTGTAGAAAAGACTGTTGGCACAAGAGGTAAGTTGGCATTTGTGTATTTATGATAAAAGAAACAATAAAAAAGTTATTGCAAAATATCTCTTTTATAACATACCTTTCCCTAAGTTTTATTTAAATCAAATAAGTATTACAATAAAAAAAAAAGAGAAAAATCTGATTCTAGAAAAAGCAAGCAATTTTCAAAATTTCTTATTAATGTTTTCTTGAGAGAGTAAATCTAAATGACATATTATTAGTTAAAAAGAAAGTTTCTGTTGCTACATGACATGTTATTTTGAGTAATAACAGTAATTTGTTATAATAAAATGATTGAAATTAAATGTATGTAGAAATGAGGTATGTTAACTCGGCAAGCTTAGTTTGACTGTACCATGCACATGAGAAGTATGTGAACATTCAATCACAACTTAATTTTGACAAAATACTTATATTTAATATTTCTATATTAAAGCAAGCTACATTTAAAATAGTTTATATTTGTTTTTCTGTAACAGCATTTTGTTATTTAATCATTACAAAATAACATCAAAAAATATAATCTATACCAAGAAATATGTATCCGCGATCTGTTTTTTTATTTCTATTATGTTCTCATTAATTTAATATAGAATTTATCATATAGGCAACTTAAGTCACGATACGTATCTTATCCCACTATTGGGGCAAACTGGCTACAATGCAGCATGTTTGTATTTCACTTATTACAAAGAAACTATATAATATACAGAATCGTTCTAGCATAAAAATGTAGAGAAAGATTCTCTCTATCGTATTAAAACAGTTTAATCATAATAATTAGTTGTTTAAAAAAGTCAAATATCGAAATTATGAAAACGTCTCTCCGGTCTCCCCTAATTAAAAAAATTTTAATTTCAAGAGAGATCCAATTCTCCTGGGATTTAATAGATTAACACAGTCTTAAATATAACAACGGACTATAAATACTATTCGAAGATTGAAGATTGAAAACACAAAAATTATGTCACAAATAAGTTCAATAAAGTAACGATAAAAGTAACTATTAAATTCGTTATTATTACTAAAAAAATGTAATCTACGTTATCGTTACAATTATGAAACAAAAAAAAATAATGTTACCAATATACTATAAAAAAAAATTAACGACGTTATAAGTAATGCGTTATATTTTCCTATTTTTAGTATATAGTATTATACTATTACAGTTTATAGTATTTGAGATCATTATACATATACAAGGTGAAGCACTTAACTTGACTTTCAATTACTCTTTACTTCAGTAAATTATTTGTTATGTGAAAAAATGTTTTAAACAAAAGTTGTGGTATCAAGGGGAATGTACAATATAATAATTAATTTTATTTTAACAAGATATAAAGATCATCTTGAGTTTTTAAATGGAACGTGTACACGTTCCAGGGTTGCAGGGTCAAATGTTACATGAAAGAATGATTGCTGAAGTGTTTAAAAATTTAATTAGATACAGCTAAAAAATAATTTTATTTGGACTATTAAAATAATTATGTAGGATGTTTAAATTGATTGCTAAAATGTTGAAACTTTTTGCAACATTGTTATTAATGCTTAAACGTTCTACATAATTATTTTGATTTATTACAGTCTTTCATGTCTTCAAGTATCATTGATAACTCGCGATATATTTCGTTTTTTAGATGCTCCCCAAAGAAAGTAATCAAGCGGCGTCAAGTTCGGAAAACGAGTCTGCCATGTTTCTCCTTCAATCCATTAATCCACACACTTGAACGTTATCACTCCGTTATGCTCCTTGATTGATTAAACACTTAAACACTTGTACTAATTGTAATGGACAACATTTTTCGAGCATTATTTACATTAAAAATTATTTAAAGAATATCTCAGTACTAATTTTTGAAACCATGTACCTAAATAGTGTTTTACTCAGCATTTAATCAAATTATTCTTTCGAATTGCAAAGTAAAATGTTATATATTCTATTTAAAAAACTCGAGATGATCTTCATAAAATAAATGTCCCAATAGCCAAATGTATTCAGTGATTGAAAAATCAACGATATATGTGTAATTATTAAGATGTTTGTCAAGAAAACTGTCAGAAAATAGTAAACTAAAAAGAAGATTGCATCAAAATAAGTAATAAAAACATATAATTTGATTGTAAATTATTATGAAAAAATTTTTTTATTTCAAGACTATCGCAAAAATAGTATATTTTCACTCATTTATCATGAGTAAATGTCTACATTTATTTAGTGTCTACATCTTGGAAGTTTTTAAAATATTGTACTGTATTTATCTAAACATGTAATGTGTTTTTTTTTATGATTGAGAAACTAAAATTAAATTAAATTAAAAAACGATTTGTTTCTTCAGTTATTAGTGCAATTGATATGGTGTAATACATCAATGAAATTTCACTTAAATGTTCTATTTTCAATTTATATGTTAGTGTTATTCGATCACTCACAAAACAAAGTTTCACATGGATATTTTTCCTTTTGTAACACCACTTTACACAATTATTAATTAATAATACAGAACTGATTATGCCTTTTTATTGATTCAGTTATTTAAGATATTATTTAAGATATTCATTAGGATATTTATCTTATCTTGATGAAAAAAATAATAAAAAAATTAATTATTATACTGCACGTTTCCTCAATAGCATATAACTTTTGTTTGAAACATTTGTTTGAAACATTTTTTCATAAAATAGACAGTTTACGAATAACTGAAGGTGATCGAATTAGATGCCTCATCCTATACATACAGCGTGAGTCATAAGTTTTAAAATTTCGTGCATGTTTCTGGATAAAAAGGAAGAACAAATGTTCTTGTGAATATTAAGTCATAAATTTTTCATTATCGAAATAATAGACACAAAGATTTGAAATAATGATTGATTTGATTTGAATTTGATCTGATCAAATCAGATTCTTTTTTTTATATTTATGTATGTCGTGGTCAGGCATGTTTGGAAAATGATGGAGGACTTTAAACATCTGTTGTAAATAAAAAAAAAATACCTATCTGGAACTTCAAATAAAGTCATTATTTGATACTGTATTTGTCAATTATTTGAATAAATTTCCGAAAACGATCCACATCTGTACCATAAATTGCCATAAATTTTGGCAGAAATGCTTTAAATGAATGTCAAATATTAAATTAATGTCCTTAAATGGATTTTCACCGACAAAAATGTTTAATGTAACAAATGTATAAATAAATTCGTATATCAGTTTAATCTTCATCATATATTGCTAACTTTGACATATATTCAGTCAGTAGAGTATTTTCTACAACTTTCATTTAAATAAATATAAATATAATAAACAAATATGCTCAAAATTAAAGAAGACCGAGACATCTTCACAAATAATAATTGAATATATTTATTAAATTTTCACTATAAATGGATGAGTCTACAATATACTAAAAATAAAAAAATATCGAAAAGATTGGCAAGATTGGATATGCAAGGTATAATAATGTTTACAAGAATAAAATATGAGGATGCACAATCGTCCAATATCCAGGAACATGCTCACGAAATTTTAAAACATACTTATGACTTACGCTGTATATACAGGATGAGGCATCTCATTCAATCACCTTCAATTACTCGTAAACTATTTGTTGTATGAAAAAATGTTTCAAACAATAATTGTTGCTTCAAGGGAACGTGCAATATATTAATTAATTTTTCATTATTTTTCATCAAGATTAATTTTATAAGATAAATATCTCAATAACTAAATTAATCCAATATGATAGCTCTTTGAGCTAATCAGAAATTTGCCTCAAATTGTAAAAATCAATTGACTATTTTGGAGCAAAAATTGGTTGTTTCTTTGGGTTGTTCTAACGCCATTATATGCAATATCACTTATATTATTCTTATTATGAGTAGGATACATCATTCACAAGCATCATAGCTGTGTTGTTGCCGATAAAAGTAAACATCGAAAATGTTTGGTGAACAGGAATATTCAAATAAATTTAAATTTATTAAATAAATTATAGCCGACTTTGTATTATAGGATCTTGAAACAAAAAGCGAGTTAGTTGTTTAGTTTAACTTGACAACCGTTCATTTATTGTTTTCCAATTTACGTTACATACTAAGGACTTAATGTAAAGTCAAAATGTCTAGAAATTGTTAAATAATTTTAATTAAGTTTAATTTATTAATAAGTTAAATTTAATTAATAAGTTATATTTAATTAATAAATAAAATGCAGTTTCTTTTAATTATACTTGAATAAATGCAATTTATATTACACTATTACTATTACACTATTAATCCTTCGGTACATAACTGTCAAAATATGCAATGACAATCGCTCACGAAGTAAGCACAGTTAGAGAACCAATCGGCATCGCAGAAAAGCGGCAACAATATTTCGAAATATGCGAGTAATCGATTTAACATGCCTTTTTTAGAAAGGATGTTAAAAATTCTTTGTATTTATTAACAAAAATATCTTAGTTGGCCCATAACACCCTTTACTTACTAGTATTTATTTTTTATTAGTATTAAACTTTTTATATATTTATATATTGATATAAATTCATTTAAGAGCATTTATTTGATATCATTTCTGTCAAAATTCATGGTAATTTGGCATAAATCATAAGCATTTTCAAAAGTTCCAGTCAATTATTTTGATGCAATGAAGCATGTTCATAGAAACATTTGTTGTTTCTTTTTATCCAGGAATGAATAAATTATACTCACGAAATTTTAAAACATACTTATGACCCTATTTATACATATATATATACACATATATATATGTATATATATATATATATATATGCTCGATCAGTAAAAAAATTACTTTAACTGATTGCGAGCTTCATTTCTTGCTGCTGGAGTATAAAAATCACTCCAAGTGACTATTGCCGAATTAAAGAATCTGCTTATTTATAATCTACTTTGAAGCGTTTACTCAAGAAATATTTTTTTGTAGAAATTTTGTAGTAGGAATGTGTTGAATCTTTGTGAAAGTCAATTAGTTGAATCATTTTTGAGATGTGATATAGTATGAAAAAAATAATGATTTTAAAATCTTGCATTTATTTTTCATAGATTCTTTATAGCACAAATTTGCTTCGAAAACAAATTTGGAAAATACATTTAGTTTTAAACAGAAGCGGTTATGTTCTTTCCGTCCATTTAGCTTTTAATATTGAAAAGTATTTTTGATTCTTCCACGTCATCAGCATATATAATTCAATTTGTATTTCACGATTACATATATTACATATATATATATATATATATATTTTTTTTTTTTCATGTCTACAAGTCCTTTTATTTTTAATTCCTGAAAAGCTTTCTATTTGTATGAGTCCCCTTGCCAATCCATATATAATGAAAACCATATATAATGACAACTAACGCAGAGACCATTTCGCAAAAGCGCTGCGCGACAATAACGCGGTATCTCCAAAAGGAAAACGCGCCGTAGATTAATAATAACGACGATGTCAAACAGTGCGCTCTCGCAAACCGAAACGCGACGCGCGTACGAAAATAATGCCCGGAGCTGTTAACTTTTGCGACTGGCACAAAGCCCGGTCGTAATTAATGCCTTTAAACGTTTGCCACGCAATGAGCTCCTTTTGTCAGTTGGATGCATTGTGCCGCACAAAAGTTTACAAACAGGTCGGAGCAGCAGCGCGATGTGGCAAAGCTCGACGCGACACGCTGTGCCGCGCCGTCAGGCTGAAACGAGAGATTTTCATTCACATTGCGTGTGTCGCGCACGTCGAATAGAAACGATGGATGTCGATTTCGTCCGGCGCGTGTTTTTAATCACTTAATTGTATTAACATTCGATTTCTGCCGTGCACGCACTTCCGGCTCATTGAGAAAAACGCATTATTCGTTCTTTTTTTAACTGCGACTTTGCGACCGTAACCACAAATATCACAGGGTTTTTGCAATATCGTACTTCTTTGGAAGAAATTCGCTTGTTATATTTTAAAGAAATTCGCGAAATTCACGACACAAATGTCGAGTTTTCATATTCAGTGCGAAGCGAGACTTAGGCTCGCGTCGAACGTCAACAATGTTCTTAAAAAATTAAGAGAATCGGGCTAATGGTAGTTTGGGCGCGGGCGTTAATGCGCGAGAATTAAAATAATTAATTTTTACTACATTTAGAAGTAGATGAGATGTTGTCTTCTCTTGATTTATCGATTGATGACAGCTCGGACGTTTCGGCTCTGCTTCGAGCCATCTTCAGCAATTTTGATACATAAAAGACATTCTCAGTCATCGAATGGACGCAGTTTTTTTTAGAGACGAACTATGTCCGTTACAATCTTGGTTCAAAATTTTTTTCCTCACCAGTATTTGCTGCCTGCCTGTAATTGACGTCAGATAGTGGTTTCCACATTAGTTTTGTTTTTTATATACCTCGAAATAAACCATTTACTTACCCAGATAACAAATAATTGGAGATTACAACTTGCTAGTAACATTACAATTTCACGAAGATTCCACGAAAATCCGAGACACTGAAGGTCTAGTATACACAACAGAGAAGTATGAACGATTAACATTAGAGATTAATAAAGTGTGTCACTGATTATAACGATATATAAATAAATAGACATGAGATCGGAAAGTCAAAAAATAAAATGAAATTGCCAATGTAGTTTATTTAAAATGAAAATGATGCTGTCATTCAAACATTCAATGTCCGATTGTAAATTGAGACTATTGTTTTGGCGCTTTATATGAATTATCTCTGAGATCGGTCGTTTTGATAAAAATCGTTCTCTATCTAAGATTTCAACATTATCCCAATCAAATTCATAGGAGAAATTAAGTCTATGTTCAGTGATGACAATGTTCTTGTTGAACGAAGTTTGACGAGAGATCTAAAATCACAAACATCTGTGATAACAATGACACGCGTTCGATCATTACACATGTGAATCATTTGCGTGAACTTCTTCATTTCGGATGTCACAACTCGATAAGAAAATCATTTGTTTCGATGCGCTGGTCGAATGGATTTTCTCAATTTCAGCGTGAAGCTACGTTTGCTCGGTCCCTTATATAGGTATCAGAAACACGCGTGTGTCGCGATCGCATAATGATAAAAGGTTAGTTTTATCCAATAGTGGCCGCGTATCACCGCGCTTCCTTTGCCGCCAACTCACGCGGCACACAACGAGATAATAATAAAAATTCCGTCAAAGGCGTAATCCCCGAAGTCGTCGTGCCATGCCGACGGCGCGTTTCCTAACAGA
>JANQDE010000087.1:210885-230903 GCA_037157785.1 Cephalotes varians
AGAGAGAGAGAGAGAGAGAGAGAGAGAGACAGAGAGAGAGAGAGCTTTAATGGCTGGGAAAAAGGAAAACGATCGAAGGAGAGAATGAAGCGCGCGGCGAGCTTACCTTATTTTAATGCGCGGTATGCGGAGTCTCGTTTGCGATGAAATTGACAATTATCCCGCTCTTTATGCCCTACTGCTTATTCGAGCTATTTCGACCCGGGCATAACACACGGCACGACCGGTATGCCGCGAATTCTATTTAACCGTCGATAGCCGTAAAGTCATAAAACTGCCCCGCTGCTCCACGATGCCGAAGATAACTAATTGAAAAGCGTAGAAACAACATCGGCGGCAATGAACAAAAGGTGAGAGCAAGTCTTTTCGTCGTTCCCAACGCGGAATTAACGATTACCGCTGTAGAATAATTGTTACCGCGAGGTGCAAAGAAAAAGAGATATACGCGCGTTTCATTATACACTTTGTGTAGATATATATATTTTCTTCGTCTTTTCTCTATCTCTTTACGTATCGCGAAAGAAACGTCGCACGCGCGATTCCGCATTATGCAACGACGCACTTTGTATTCGGCCACATCTGCTGACTTTACCTGGAGAACGGGTGTAGGTAGGTTCATCGACACGTACCACATCGCGTCCGACCACGCTCCACACCTGACTCCTGCAAGAAATCTGCAGCGTCGTCGAGTCGACATCACGAGCGCCGTTCTGCGCGAGCTTGATATAGGCACGCCCGTGCAAGGTGAATTAAAAAGGAATCGATAGGAATTCATTTTGCGAAGTTATGAATTCGTAATCTTTTCTCCGCTTTACATTCGTCGACTTCCTGCTCTCTTCTATTTCTATCTATCCATTTTAATCATCAACAAGATTAATTCGAAATAAGTCGAAGATAAATTTCTCTTTCTATTTTTACGTCCGATGTATAGCTAGGTAATTTCGCTATGTGTTGGGAACGAAGAGAAGAAAATCCAAAGATTTAAAATTAAATTTTCAAGTTTAGAATTCGCTGAAATTAAATTCGATCAAAATAAAAAAAAAATATCTGAATGAAAGTTAGTAAAGTTTATTTTATTTACATAACGAGCGATTTGTATATTAAAAGGAAGTCGTTATATAGCATTTTTATCATACAAAAACACAATTTAAAGAGACCATATACGACATAGTACGATCTCACGCCAAGATGCATTCATTGTGCGTGTATTATTCGGAGTTGCATCGTCTGATACGGAAGACAGTTAATTCTAGTCCGCGTCTAAATTCGACGTCACGATGCTCAGATTGGGCATCGCGTTAGCCGGAGCAACTCAGAATTATAACCGTAGAATTACAATCGAGATCATAAGCGTGCACGATGTTCTTGTTGTCATGTCGTAATATCACGAGAAGCATCGACGTTGCGACTATTATTCGCAAACTACGCATTTTGAATGTTCTATGATCTTATGTAGAAAGTTTGAAATCTAATTACTAAGACAACAATTTTCGATTATTCGAATTATTACAAAAAAATGAGATTATTTGTATTCTAGAAAAAACTTATAAATAATGTAAAATATAAATGATAGAGCATATCATTTGTGAAGGTTATAAAAAACATTCTGTTTAATGAAATAGAACGTAAATTATGTCGTAAATTACGTCGTAAATAAAAAATTTTTTAAATTATTATAATTATTCGTCTATCTAATTTTCTACAAAAATAGTCAGTTACGTTAAATGCGATAATAAATGAATATAATAATGTGCGCAAAATTATAACGCATGCTGTATTGTTAGAGCAAATTTTTGACGAAAAATTTCTCATCGCATTTTTCGACGATATTCCAAAGACGACATTTTATTGTCGTTTTATTGTCAGTTTTGCGACACGGCGCTTTTCCTCTATCGGCGTTGCTTTTATTTAAAAAGGGGAATAAAAAAAAGGAGAGAAAAAGGAAGAAGAGTGGAGGCTTTAGGTCCGCCCCATACCAGGATTTTGCGTCGTCCTCATAAACTTGGAAAACATTTCTTATAAACGGCGGATGTTCCGCGGGGGTGAAATTCCTGACGGGTCTTATCATGGCAGAGATTTACTCGCAAGGACGGTGAGGTATAAAGTATTAAAATATCACGCGAATGGCGCATTCGGAAATTCCTGCTGCACCTAAAAGCAGAGACGCAATATGAGGATTTTCTTCTTTAGACGGAACCGCCTCGCGGTAAGCGATTCTAAATTATTCGTTTCCTTATTTCCTATGAACTTTTATCATATTCTTATTCTCTTTTTCTCTTCTTCTTTCTTTATAAATTTAATTTATGATTTCATTTGCGACGTGTAAACAGAATTCAATTTATACGACCTCACTGACGAAAACAAAGTAAAAGACTAAGAATCACGATGTAAGACGTTAGGGATCAATTATATAATTTTCAACCTGTATAATTAAACTAAATTCTTTAACTTTAAATTCTAAAGATAATTATTTTCGATATGGTAATTATGTAATTCTTATATCTTTTTCAATTTCTAATATTATTATTTTTCATGAGTTACAATATCAAATTTTAAGATTATTAAAATATCGATGTTACTGTGAAGCACAAAAAAATTTGAAAATTAATTTTGAAAGATTACAGAAAAATTAAAAAGTTTTTCATTGAAAAAGAAAAATCTCTCGATTCTGTTTGATGATAAAAATTTATAAGTCGAAAGAATCGCAATAAAGTCTGATATTTCACTCCTTCGATCGAGATTTCACACACGAGGGTAGAACACAGTTCCACACAAACGTCTTCGGACGCGCAAAAACGTCTGCGTCTACTTTTATTGTATCCGATCGTGTGCAAACGAGGACAAAGCAACGACCGAAGAAGACGCGACGGAGCAAGGTAGACGTGAAAGGGGTCGAAAGGGGCGAAAAGCAGGAAGCTACTGAAGGGAAGAAAGGCGAAAGGAGAAGGGAGGTGAGCGCGTACCTCACCTGGCATACCGGGAGAGTATCGCGACACATTTTGATCGAATTCTTCTCGAGGTCGGGGAATGCCGGTATCTCCCGTAGATATTATTACATATTTAGATGGTACGTGCGGCTCTCTCTCTCTCTCTCTCTCTCTCTCTCTCTCTCTCTCTCTCCCCCTCCCTCCCTCCCTCCCTTCTCGCCTCGGAGAGGTAATACACTTAGAGATGTATTCTCTCTCTCTCTGTTTATCTCTCTCTCTCTCTCTCTCTCTCTCTCTCTCTCTCTCTCTCTCTCTCGCACGCGCGGCGCCGCGGCGCGTACATATCTGGCTCACTATACTTGCGCCACTGCTGTATCCTCATAGCTCTCTCGCTCTCCTCGCACAGACCTCGAAGGATCGCAGTTCTGCGCGATATCCTGCATATCTCGGCATACCGTCCCCGTCGTTTCCGACATTGTTCCCTCGGCCCACCCCCGCACGGTTCCCCAGCCCCGAACCCGGACGCGGAATAATCCCACTCGTTCGACGTCTACCGGGCCCGGCTTCCCGGCCGGATTCCAGTCGATTCTGGTACCGAGCTTGTGCAGGGTGAGAAGCTCCGGCATCGGGCATGATAATTGGATGCTTTTCCGCTCGCCCACCCTTCCACCCCGCGCTGCCGTTCCCGAAAAAGCGTGACGAAGAAACGCGCGTAGGAGCTTGTTGACAGAAACCTTGAAAAAACGCGGGTACAAGATAGTACAAGAAAAACTGATGTCGAAACAACGATCTGTATTCTATGAGAATCCGCAAATGCAGACGCTAGGAAACTTGTAGTGTAAGAAAAGAATGTCATTTTAAATCGTTCAATTATAAAAAAAAAAAATATTGTCACATCTGTAATTATTGATTAATGAAGTATTTTATTTAAATAGTTTATATCCATACAATTAATAAATAATTAACGTACTTAAAATGATAATCAATTAAAATGCATAAAATAAGTAATGCATAATTATAAATATTACAACAGTAGAAATTGAATAAATTATTCATATAAGAATCGTTTCTTTATAAGTTTTTCATGAATGCTAATGTTCGTCGAAACATTTTTTTTGTTTTTAAATATGGAAACTAAATCGTTGCAAGCCATTTAAGACGCGTAGGTCACGGAGTTATTAGAATTATTCTGTAACGTGAAAATAGCGTGATATTTGCAACGAACATTCTCCGGATTATCGTAATGGGTCGTGTAACCATCATGCGTTCACGTTCATAGCCCGGTAACGTCGAAATGCGTTTGTTGAATATTCAATGTCCAGTATCCGACTCCCGGAGGACGACGACCATAAACGCTAGATTCTATTAGCAAACAGTCACGAGAACAATGGTGCGTCGTCGATGCGATTCCCTCGATATACAAGCGGCGAGTCGATGATCGAGCCCGATAAATACCGGCCACCTTCCTTCGGCACATTTCACGGCGAACGTCCGTCCCGGGATACTATTCGCATATCTAAATCCCGTAGACCGTCTGTACAATTCCCAAGATTGTTACCAGTCCGCAGGACCACTTGCCACACTCCTTCGTACATGACCGGCCCTTAATTCGCCATTCGCCAAGAACGCCGTTTCGTATAATACGTGAGCGAACAATGTCAAATGTCCAAAATGTTCAAAATGCGTCTTATGTTGTAATCCTTAGTCACGTGTTGAAATCAAATTTCTTACTTGAATATCTCAATGTTTAAAACGACGTTATATTACTTCTATTCAAATTTAAATTCATTTTACATGTTTAATTTCTTCACAAGCTATATTTTTCGTTTTTACAAATTATATTTTAACTTACTGCGGCATTAATACAGAATATATCAATATATTATCTTATTCTTTAAATTTTGTCTAGAATTTTCTTTAGAGAAATCACCTGTTTTTAATAAGATGTAATAAGATGTTAATAAGATTAAATTCTGTGAAATTTTTATAAGTGTAGCCAAGACGGAATACTGAAAGGCATTCTACGCTTGACAATCGGACAAAATCTGAAGATATTAGTGAAGGATGCACGAGAGCACGTTCGACATCGACGAAGATTTCTTCGACGCGTTAGAGTTGTTGCATTCGACAGAGCAAGATAGTGCAAAGAAACTTCGTCGGATGCTGGATGCTTGCATCGAAAGGAAGCATGGCCTCGAAAAGACTTTGGCTGTCAGAATGTCGAAGGGATTTTTGCAAAATGTCGACGCATCCGCTCTTCCGATACATACTTCAAAAAGACACGAAACGCACATAATGCAAGAATGTAGCGCTATAAATACCGAGATCTGGGATGATGATCGTGGAATCATTTCTCTTTTCGAAGCTGACGAAACGGAAAACATTAGGAACCATCGGACATCCGATGTAAAAGTGTTCGAGGTCGATTATGAGAACTGCTGCGAGGACGAGAAAGACATTCCCAGGATCTCGATTCCTGACGAAGGATCCGTCGACGGAACTGTGTGCAAGGTTTTCTTTAATTAAGGTTTATAATTTATGCACAACCGCAAAATCGCAAAATTGATATGACTGAACGCTTTCGTGAGTCACCACGTTGTTGATTTAAATTGAATTGTAATGTCGGTGTAAAATCAAAGATCTGTAATGGCGTAAAATTGGGACTCTTGATTTTGCTGGAGTGTCAAGAGTGTCAAGAAAATTATCATCCGTTGTGTCATCAACCCCCTATTATCGACATCGACGTTTACGACCCTAGATTTGTGTGGCGGTGCAGACGGTGCGTTGAAACCTCGTCAGTGACTTCTACGAAGATTAAAATGGAAAAGAAGGCCGTGGAGAAAATTCAACGAAATAGCGATACGATTAAAAAGAATACAAACATTTCAGTATTAAAAAGTGCCTGGTAAAAGATGATTTGTTTGCGAAATATGGTAAGGTTTAAGAAGAATGTCAATAAATATTGACCTTAAAATCTTATATTGATTTTAATCTTTTTTCTAGCTTTCTTAATTACGCGTTTTTACGTAATATTTTCATATTCTTAAAAAATTCAAATATGAATTAGAATTATTTATGTTATTCTTTAATTTAATTTCAAATACATTTTAATATAATTGTAACGTTTAATATAATTGTACATTGTAATTTTTATTGTTTTTTAATTTTTTTATACTTACTTTAAGGAGAAGACCAGATGTTAGCAGAATGTTGACAGAATGACAGTAGATCTGATCAGAAAATATCAGTAAACTGACATTAATTGCGTTTACAATTATGTTTCTATTCTGTAAAATCTGTTCATATAATCAGACGGCAGATTGACAATAGAAACCAAGGGTCTGTGTGCCGCAATCCGATGGCAAACTAGCAGCAAAAATCGAGAAAAGATTCTACTATTTTATATTTAAATTATGTTAATATTGTTGCTACTGAAAAATCTTTGAAATCTTTCTATTCTTTTTTATTTTTATTTTAAGAGAGTAATTTTAAACATAATAGGTAAAAAATAATTTCTGCTGTCAATTTAATCTGCCATCAGGTTATGTCAGCATTTTGCTTGATTTCTGCTGCCAATCTGCTGACATAGAATGTCAACAGATTCCGTCAGATTTCTAACGACATCGATTTCTTTGCTGACATCATCAGGTTGTATTATAAATTCTGTGTGAAATTTGTTACCTCTTTCTGCCATCAAAAATTTATAGCAGACTGCTCAAAATCTATCTCTGCGGGTTTCTATCTGGAATATTGAGAATCCCAAATTATAGCTTTGGACACGTCTTAAGGTGCTTTTCATTTAGTGTGACACAAACATCGTTCTACATCTTCCTTAGCATTCAATAAATAACAAAGACAAAATGATGCTTGTGTCGACTTGTGTCACCAAATGGAAAGCACTCTTAGTTTTATAGTTTGGATTAAATGCAAATCCGAATAGTCAACATTACTGTTTACTGCACTGTCGAAAAAATAATGATACTACATTCCCGGGAAAAAATTTTTCATATAAAAATATACATAAATATATACAAACATATATAATTATATACAAAAAATTAAAAAAAAATAAAAAAGAATTGCTCATATATAATTACATATGATGATCTATATATAATTATATATGAGCAATTTTTTCTTATTTCTTCAAACTTGATTTTTTGTACAAGAAACAATGCAAAAATTACTTTTTTAATTATTTTTTTATGTTTTCTCATTATTATTATTATTTTTGTATCAAACAGTAATTTTACAAAAGAAAAAAGGATATATGAACATTGACATATTTTGTATATAATTATATACATTTATATATGTTTATATATATATATATATATATATATAGTTATGAAAAATTTTTTTCCGGGTTGATCCAAATTATATACTATGTATTGAAAAATAATCGATTGGTTTTGGAACATTATATTAAACATTATATTATACTTAATATACTCGGGAAAAAATGTTTCATATATAATTATATAAAATTATATACATATATATACATATATATATAAAATTATATACATATATATACATATATATATAAAATTATATAAAATTATATATAATTATATATAATTATTGACATATTTTATATACAATTATATATAATTACATATAAAATATGTCCATATAGGGTAAAGGCAGCGAATATGGAATATCAATTTTTAAATTAATRTTACTCCGATACAAATGCATATTAAGGCKTCTAATAAACGTAGAAMTTTTAAGCAATATGTTTGCTATAACATCCAATAAATGAAAGTCTCCGAAATTTAAGTCCAACTTCAATATTTACAAAAAAGTAAAAAGTGAGAAAATAAGGGACATAAAAAAAGGGTTATAATATGGAATACTGGTCAAATTTGAAGAATAATAATAAATAACATAAAAAATGAAGTGCAAATTAATTTTTTTATGTAAATTGAAATCGAAACTGTTAAAAATCATACGTTTACTGTAATGTAGCACATAAATAAAATTACATTATGATCATGAACAATAAAATCAAATCCTAAATCGTTATTAAAATAAACATTAACATCGAAAATATTTTTATTTAAAAAAAAAAACGTATATTCTCTACTCTTTATTCCATAATAATTTAATTATTCCATATTTTACCAACACATCTTAATGACACACAAACTCTTCCCACTTCAATAAAGAATTACAAATCGCAATTAAATGGTATAATATTATTCATGCAACATTATTAAAAGCGTCTGTGTTCTATAAACATTAAATAACTTACATTCAGCTTGTAAGAACACTTTTTAAGATAGTGCTATCACATTTCCAGACGCAACAAAAATAAATAAATGCTTATATTAGAGAAATTCGTTGTCGTATTGAGTTTATTATTTAATATGACATGTTTGAGAATTGCAACAACTTCCAGTGATTGCCACTACAATGCAACGCTTTGTTTAAAAAATAAGTTCCTATTCCATATTAGTAACCTATTCCATATTCACTGCACATATTTACCCTATAATTTTTTTCTCGGGTAGTACTTAATTTTTTCCTTCTTCCTCTGAGATATAGTTGATCTGATAATTTTAAAATTTTTATTTTTATTGTTAATTTTTGGAAAAAGAGATATTTCAAACTATTCTTAATATAGGAAGATTTATCTTTTGCCAGGGTTGGGAAAGTTACTTTTTAAAAGTAACTCGTTACCGTTACTCGTTACTGTTACTAGTTGCTGATTCTGAAAAATAATTTGTTACCGTTATCGTTACTTTTTAAATAACGATTCATTATCTTATCTCCGTTAATAATTTTTTAATAATAAAAAAATATTAAATTAAACAAAAAGTTATATACTTTTTTAATGATTTTTGTTAAAATATTAACAAAAGCAATATTATTTTCTATCTTAAATTTGCAAGGCTATAAAAAATTTAAAGAGAAAGGTTTATAATGTAAATAACAAATTTTAGTTTTCATTAAATTTATATCTTTTGATGTCCTCGATTTTATTAAAAATTTTAACATAATTTAAAAAATTCAAAATTATTCTAAAATGCAGCATATGATTCTAACCGTAAAAAATTTTTCATATAAGAATATGTAAATATGTATATATGTATATATATTTATATATAAATATGTATATATAAATGTAAACATAATTATATACGAAATATATTCATATATACTTTTTTGTTTTATAAAATTACTGTTTGCTATAAGAAAAATAACACACAAAATAATACACAATGAGAAAACACAAAAAATAATTAAAAGAATAATTTTTATATCTAGAAGTATAATCAAAATTATTGGAATTAAAGGAATAAGAGTATGAAAAGAGATATAATCGTAAAACATTCTTTGCATAGGTGTTGAAAGGAAAAAAATAAAATTTTTAATTCGAATCTTGAAAATTTCAAAATTATATAATTTATTTCCTCTTCAAAATTATATAAAATAAATGGAAAAAGTCAAATCAAAATCACATAAGTTAATTCAAAAAAATATAACTATTATTTTTTTGTTCTACTTCTAAATTGATGAAAGTTGATAAATTCTAACTGCAAAGGAATAAAAAAAATACATGTCACATTTTATCATCTTCTACTCATAAGGAATTGAAGAGAATTGTGACCGTATAAATTGTAGCTTTGAGGTTTTCAAGCTATCTAAATAAATAAAAAACTGAACAAATTTTTTAACAACTTTCTGAAGTTGGCGATACAAATTTTAGTCTCAAGAATACACAGAAATTATGTTACAAGTAGGTTCAAAATGTAAAAAGTAACGATAAAAGTAACTTCGTTACCATTACTGAAATGTAACTACGTTACCGTTATAGTTACGAAAAAAAAGCATCGTTACAAGTCCATTATCAAAAAAGTACAACGATAACAACATTACAAATAACGCGTTATTTCCCAATCTTGTCTTTTGCAATGAATCGCGTTTCGAAAACATCACTTCTGATCCTCTCTTTGTTAAAAAAGAAAATGTCAAAAGTGTTCAATAATTTTGCATTAATAAAGTCGATTCCGAATCGATAAATAATTTATAGTCAAGATGTGTGTGTGTGCGCGCGAATAATAATAATGAAAAACTATATAATACATATAGAAATAATCTAAAAGTACATTTATGTTTCATACACTAAATGCGTTTAAACACATCAATTTAAACATAAAAATTTTGAAAAATGTAAAAATCATTTTGTCATTGATAAGCTTTTATGTAAAAGTAGACTAGCCTGTTTAGTCCAGTGACATTAAACGCATATGGCTAAACGTTTGAACTCGTTTGTCTAGTTCGATCGAATTTTTCAACATAAAAAGATCAATATATGAAAAAAAAAAATATATATATTTACAGATTTGTTAACAGAAAACAGAAGCATACAATTATGAGTCTCCATTATTTGCAAAGGATTTGACAAATATTTAGCAGAAAAATAAAAGTCCACTCCTTACGTATTCGCGAAAAAGAACTGGATCTATGCCTCGATTAAATGAGAAGATCATATGTTCAATCTCTCTTTTTGATTTTTTAAATAAAAAACATGATAAAATGATATTGTAAAATAATTATATAAAAAAGAGAATAGATTTAATTTTGAAAATAATTACTTTAAAATAGATAGAATAAGAAAATGTGTATCGTGTTAATTATAGCATTATCGCTAATACATATAAAGATTATTTAATACGTTAAATATTTGAACTTTTAAAATTATATGTTTCAATTTTTAAAAAATATATGTAAATTGTGAATTTAGGATTAATAAGAGTAGATTGTGTTAGTTGTATATGATAGTTTTTATTTGACAATCGTTCATTACACGATACAAATAGAAATCATTCTTGCTTTGATCGAGATCAATATCGTAACCCGTTACAAATCATCACATACACAGAATACACTTTTAATTACAGTATAGAGCAATCGCTCTAAACCGATCACAAGAAATATACACTATATTACAAAGTGGTCGTACTTATCAGAAATACATTACGAATGATGACTCGACCGATTGTTTGTGTATGTGTGTGTAGGAAAATACAGCTATTTCATATAATGACATAAAATTAGTAGCCATGTGAACAGAATGTTCGAGCCTTTGTCCAATCTTCGGCACCGAAGGAAGCGACTTGTTAAATTTGGTGACGCGAGAGAAACGATGAAAGTTCTCGTCCGTGTCACACGATAGCCATTTAATCGCGCTCGTTTATTCCCTTACATTAAGGTCAACAGAGTTCAATTACCTTCGGCAATGCTGCAGATTTCAGCTGGATTCGAGGCTTGATTGCTCTCACTCTGATTTATAGTACACGGAACTGTGGCAGAGATGAAAGAGATATCAAAGATGTTGGGCGCAAATTTGCTTTTACTGTGAAAATTTTTTAATTGGATCTCGAAATTTGTCGCAATTACAACGCACGCACGCACACACACATACACACACATATATATATATATATGAAAAAAAATTGAAATATAATATAGCATAAACTATATATTAGATAATAGGGAGTTTTTGCAATATCGTTTCAACTACGATAAATGTTAAAAATTATGTGATCAGATCGAAAAACCCAATCAATTTCGTTTTTATCGTATCTGAAAGATTGGTATTGCAAAAACTCCCTATTTCTCTTGATAAAATTTCGCAAAATTAGATTAGGAATTAAAGCTTATAGGATTTATAAAACTAATTAGATAGAGATTTACTGTTATTGATTTGATTTATCAATTTTTGACTTCAATAATAATTTATAACTATAGAAATTCATTATTCAGTTTAAAGAATGAGGAAAATGAATTCTGTGATAATATACAAAATTTTTGGCATGCTTAAGTATAAATATAGTTTGGAGGAAAATAGAGTAATAGTATTCAAGGAAAATTTATTTAAGAAATAAATAAAATCTAACTAGTGAAATGAAAATATAACAATACTGCTTTGTGCTTATTATCACAAAATTGTCAATTATCCAAATAATATATCGGGAACACGCAGCTTCTTCATAGCACTTTATCGTAATAAATGTAATTTCAATGTAAATTAGAAAAAAAATTTTCAGTAGCAAAATTATTTCGAAAAATACGAGTCGTAGAAAAAAATGGCTGCAACTCGAATATTTGTGTATAGATTTCGCTTCAAGCTTGTATGTTTAAATTGTTATATCAACGAAGGGTGAATCAACCGTTTGTTTAATGTCGTTGACATACACTCTGTCGTTTGTACATACAAGATAACTGTATATCGTGCTAACATTATTTACAGCGAAAGAAGAGAGCTTCGAGTACCATAGAAATTCTTGACAGATATGTTTATTCATTATCGGACATTATCAATGTAAAAATTCATATGACAAAATTTTTCAATGTTTCCAGAACTTTCACTTTTAAAAGCTTCAGCCGTAGTGCGTACTTACGAAAGTAACAAAATATATTTTCAAAGGAGATAACGAAGAATAATTTTCCCTTACTCCCTTACTTCCCTTTATAGCGTTTAATCTTATTTCCTCGAATCATTCCGAGGGTGTGCTGATATCTTAATGATAAATTCATGAATATATCAATAAATCGCAGAATGATTACGAGGCGCAATCACAAAAAATACTCACTAAATAAATATTTAGCACACTTTGGAAGCATCATTTTACAATATTAGCACTTATAAAATAAATATTAGTGGGATTGTACTCTCTCCGTGTTTTCTAAGTTTATGTAACTTTTAAGACTCCTGTTCACTCATCACATTATCTTAGATTGTGACGTCAAAAGCGAGAAAACACAATAAAAATTCAAATTGTATTCAAATTGAAACATTTTGCAATAAAACAATATTTGCAATCAACTTTTTTAGAATAGATTTAGAATAGATTCATAAAATATACCGAAAATTATCTTTTTATTTCGGGAAGAAGCATGTTTATTTCTATATATTATTAATTTAACAGTTCAGCTGTGAACATAGCTTATTTCATTTCAGGTTGTACATAATTCTACGTGGTTATTTATTTATTAACCTTTAATCTACAAACCAGGGTCGTTCGTGTCTGCGCAAAATTTACCTTTTATAACTTTTAGCGTTTATAACTTACTTTTCATTTATATTAAAAAATTATTAAAAAAATTAATTTTTTCCAAAATGTTTTGATTGAAAATCCGTAAAGTAAAGGATTTAAAGATACTACATAAATTTTTTCAGAATTTTTCTGTAACTTTAACAAATAGAAAAATATAGTAGTATAGACATAACGACCCTAATTTTCAGAGAGAAGATGCCAAAAAAAAACCTTTGCAGACTAAGGGTTAATTAAACAAAAGAAGAGTTTTCGGTATATTTTACGAATCTGTTCTAACAATTACAAATATTTATTATATTATTTTATTAAAAAATATTTTTATTTTAATGTACATTGCAAGAATTTTCATGATGTATTTTCTTCTGACATCAAGATGGCTGCAATGAATGAACAGCCTTAAATTTCGCTAAACGAAAAATTAGCACGACTAAAACTTGATCACCAAAATTTTTCGTTTTGTAGTAGTTTTGAAACTTATTTATGCAAGTTAACGCTATATTTCTAAAAAACCTTTATATATATACTATTAATTTCTATTTATTTATATAACATACTTACTTATATAAGAAATGGTATTCGGTATTCTCCCACATAATTCATAATATAACTTGCATCGTCAGTTACTCAAAACGTATACAGGATGTTTAAATCACGTATATCTTTCTTGAATAATAAATTCGATAATAAATTTTCAAAGACAATAAATTAATACGTAATTGAAATCTCTCATTTAAATCAATACAATTTTTAGAGATGAAGAAATATATAGCTACAGAAATTCATATTTAATTCCATAATTCCATCTTTACCAAAAAATTTTGTAATTCTTTCAGGAATCATAAAAAAAAATGCGCAATTCTATTTTTGTACTCCGATGCAACATGAGTCGATTAGAATGAATATGTTCCGTTTTAATCAATTTAATCATATTGATGCTCTTCAAAGTTCTTTTGAGAATAAAAGATGTAAAAAAATTTCAAATCATTTACAAATGTATTTAAAGAGCAAAGTGATAGCCCAACAAAGCGTAAGATACAAGTGATTAATTAAAAATCCTTAAAGATTTTTACCGATGCTAAATTCCATTAATATTGTATCGTTAGTGCATCACTTGGTATGGGCTTTTGATAACGATATCAATAAATTAAATACTTGTCGAGTGCATTTACTTTTTCGTCGTAATACAAAAATCAGATTCCAATTATAAGAACAACTGAGATGATACGCTCAAGTGACCGCATTCGCCGCATGTGCAGAAGAAACAAAACACTTCTTCATAATTAGATAACTACAAAAATCATGTAAAGCTAATAGCACATCTCCACATAATTACTCACGATTACAAACATACTTGCGAGAAACTAGCGATAAATATCACTATATACTTCATTTTTTTTTCTCTTTTTTCAATAATGATATACGAGAAATCTTAACAAAAAATCATCATATCAAAATATGCTATAATTACAATGTTTATGTGTAAAAATGTGCAAAAATGATATTGTTTAATTGCGAGTGCTATCTAGAGTCATACTGACACTATCGGCCTTTTACAACGAAATCTTAAGAGCACATTGCGATAATGTACCATCTGCTTTACAATAATATATTTTTTTTTCTAAGTGTAATATCAAGAGATATTACAGTCTCTACGCGCAGATATTACAGTCTCAGATGTCATTTCTTATCAGTCTATTCTCGCACGTACACAATTTCGTCTCGATCTTTTAATCTTGAAATTTTTTTAACAAAGAATATATAAGATTTTTGGAAACCACTTATAAAAATTTTATCGAATAAATTCTAATAATATTTTAAATAAAATGTGTTATGTGAAATTTTATCGGACACTGTCAAAGATTACTATTAAAATTCAATCTAACTCGAAACAATTCTCGTAATTATGTTACATTTCAAAATAATCATATCAGAAATTTTTAATAGTCCAAAGGTTAACAAAATTTAGCTAAAAACAATTTAAAATATTAGGTTGTTCATTAAGTTCTGCGATTTTTTAGCTCTAAAATTTCTATATTTTAAAAATTTCTATATTTTACAAAATTAATATGACATCATTTGATAGAGTAAAGTTTCAGCTTTCAGAATCTGTTTTACAAATTACGGTACGATGATTTTTAATGGAGTTATGAATAATTAAAGTCAGAATCCCTGTTTAACTTAACTTGAATAACTTAAGAATAAAAAATCATAGGAACATTTGTAAAAAACGATTTTGTGGGGAAAGCTTCAAGCTTTCACAATAGATAGTAAAAAATTTTCTCAAATTTAATTTGGGCACGTTACAAACTAACAAAGTGAGAAGAAAATTTTCCATCTTTTTCAGCTCATAATTTTCTGTATGTAAAATTACCAAACTCACATAAACTCAAAAAATGTAATAAGCTTTTGAAAGAGATTTCAAGTTTTAAAATCCTTCTTTAAATTTAAATTTCATTCATTTTTAACGAAAATATTGTATATACAATTTTAAGCTAAAAAAAACCGCAGAACTTAATGAACAACCTAATATATTATTAGAAATAAAAGTTTAATATTCTTTGAAAAGCATGTACATGTCATCTATGTATTCAAAGAAGAGATGAATAGGAAGATTTCAGTCATAAACTTGATAGAAACTCTTTTAACTTTTGTCTTATAAATTCGCGTGAGATATTTAGATATTGATCTTACCTGAACGCACGCTGATTCGAATGCAATCCTCGTTTATATATCCTTGTGTAATACGATTATGACTGCTTTAATCGTCTGTGTGTGTGTGTGTGTGTGTGTGTGCGTGTGTGTATTTCAATAATTGTTATATTATTAAACTATCGTATACTACATACAAACATAGGAGCAATCCTACGTTTGCAGTTACAATAATGCCGAATAAAACGGCTCGTAAATATTAGTTGAATTTATTATCTCCAAATCTATACAAGATAAATTAATCTCTTACAAGGTGAATGAGTATTAATGTTAACATATACACATATGATTTTCATTGAAAGATTTGTCAATAAGACACAACTGTACAATGTCCTTACAATAATCCAAAATTATATACATTCATTTAATAAACTTACGATTACACAGTTTAACAAATTTTCTTCAAAATGTGACTGGTCATTTTCCGTAGACTTTATTATGCTGAATACGAACCTGATCGAATTGGCCTATCATGTCAGGATTTTGAGAAAATTGAAGTTAAATGTACCAAAAAGGGCTATATTCACTACGCGATTTTATGGCTGAAATAACTTTTTTTTTCTTAATTATAATGCGATCTTAAAATGCTACTTTTTGTTTAAAATATTTAAAATGTTTCTTTTTTATTTCTATATTTTTTTTCGGGATAGAGAGGTTTGAAGACCTTCACATACGAGAAGTCTCGCGCATCATGAAATAATAATGGAATTTAAAAAAAAAAAAGATATCGCACCCCATTAGGTTGAGGAAAAAGTTTCTTCGTATTTTCTTGGTAAATGGCTTTAGGATCGTGTACTTTGCTAATATTAATTAATCGGATCTGGCAATATTTGCATGCATCTGAAAGGTGACATATTATACAGTAATTAAAAAAAAAAGTTATGATACTTATTTATTCAGTCAAAAAATATTGCGTCTTAAAAATGAGTGAAAATAAAAAAGAAATTCATTTTGAAATTTTATTATAAAAAAGGAAAGAATGCGACTTTATTAATTCATTATATTAATTCAGAAAAAAATTACTTTAGCCATAATGAATATGACCAAAATCGCCCTTTTTGCTACATTTAACTTCAATTTTCTCAAAATCTTGACGTGATAGATCAATTTGGTCGCAAGATTCGGATTCAGCGTAACAAAATCTATGGGAAATGACCAGCCACACTTCAGAGAGAAAAAAAGTTCATATCTTGTCAAACTATGTTATATCTTGAATTTATTTGACATAAACATCAAATCTTAATTTTATATAGTCTAATTTTAACTTATTAGATAAAATAAGAGTACCATAAAGCGAATAAAAGATCGTGACTAGAATTAATATATTCGACTAGAATTCTCACCTTGCAAAAGTTTCTATAAAAGAAGATTAAAAGTCTTCAAGTAATCTCATACGATGCGTATAATATTCAGTTTACACTTAACTATAATGCTGTTTGTATGTAGGATACTTCCAACTATCATTTACTGTATACGATCATACTCTATTACTAAATGATATTAAAAGGCCGTTATATATTTCATCGTTTTGAAAGTAACCAGTGCCACACGTTGGAAGCGCTAGATATTCCATTTTCATTCTTTTTGAATCATATATCCTTTTACACTCGGAATTATTGGTCAAATATCATAGTTAATATTGCAAGAGAATATAAAAGTAAAAATAAAAATGATATCGATTTCTAAAACATTGCGGGAAGCAAATTATATCAATCTTAAGAGTGGAACATGCAATATAATATCCTAAATATCATAAAACTAATATAATCGTGAAATTGTGTATCACGTGGCATGCCAAATTTTCACCTCTTAAAAACCATTTGTAGCACTTCCATGCAGAGGCAATAGGCACTTTAATATGACGATGAGAATGACGAGTTATCTTAAGAGGTTAATCTATTTTCATGGTAGGTAAACTTTGACCTACGACCAGTTGTTCTTTTGGAAAGTCCAAAACCACAGTGATGTGAAAGCCCATATTTGCAAAAGCTATCACATACTCACATAGCGAAAACCAACTAAATGCTGTTCAAAATAATAACAAATATTTCTTTTATTACGTTTACTTTTAAACTGTAATGAATATAACGTTTGTAATCATGGTTCTTACCCAAATCATGACACAGCAGTCGATGTTTCAAGAAGAAAATAATAAGACCAATTGTACTGACAAGACTCGTCATGAAAAGCGCTTGTTTGTACTGAAGACTTTGTGCATTTGGAGTTATTAAACGACCCAATCTCACAGCAATCAACATGTATGTGAGTGAACTAATCATGAACACTATAAAAATTTTTTCATGCACCGCTGAAATATTTTTTATATCATTTATCAATGTTCCATCTGTCGATTATACATTAACGACAGATATATAACATTATGAGTTACTTACAATAATTTTCTCTGTTAGAAATGTATGTTACACCAGACAAAGCTGCTACCTCGGCAATATTTAGCCAATAGCACAGATTTAGGAGTCTGCTCCCCATAATTTTTAGAGGCACATCTTCAATATTCTTAAGTATCTTGTAATAATATGAATGATAAACACTGGCAATAATCAGTCTAGGACCAATATGTAATGCTATGCTGATACGCCATAGATATCTCTGTGGAGATACACCAGTAATAGCTGAGATCGATGGAAGAATATTGTAGACCTTCAACAAAGAAACATGATCTATGTGACTCAAATCTTGTTTATCATAACAATGATTAATTTTAATTAACTTTTGCTTACTCTACAGTGAGTTTCATGAATATCATCTTGTTGAAATATGTATGCTGTGATAAAACACAACAACAGCGATACAAGTGGTAAGCCAACTGTCGCCAGGCACAGCTTTCGAAATGATAGCGCGAGGTATATGGAACTTTTGTTGCTTCCAACATTGTTCAGTTCCATATTGGCAGAACCGCTTAACATCCTAGCATTTGTGCGCAAAGTCAACTGACACGAAAACTCAAATAGTAGATCCCAGTCAGACAATTGTGCGATACAGATTCATGTTGTTCTCCAATCTTGCAGACTCATTCGATGATCCATCACTTCCCATGCTGACATTCCTAAGACAAAAGATTGCAGATTATCAATCGTCGATGTCCTTAAATCGCTCGTTCAGTGAGATCATAAGATGATCGAGGAGCTCGTTGCCGGAGGAACTGGCATCGATATCGAGCGAAAATCTAATTGCGAGCGAGGGACGACGCGTTTGTTCTACAGGTATTTGCAAAACCTTCACGATAAATCCACGCAACAAACGCGTTATGATAGTTACGCACCGCCTCTGATTTATCGCGCTCGAATTGTTCGATAAATCAGGGCGTAGGATCTATACTCTGCATCGCACGAATCGCAAATCGAGAAAAACAACACGGCGCTCCCGAATCGTCTCGCTCTCGATTCAAGACTTCCAAGGAGCGATTAAATCATGTTACACACGTCAATTCAGTGTTAATCTCTGCGTTACTTATCGCACCGTATCGTTCCGGCACCGCTCGTCTCGCATTTCACCAGTGCGATTGATTTCAAATAACCTACTCGCTCTATAAATAGCGGACGAAAGGGCGAAATCGCGGTAAATTCACCATTGCTCTTTGCGTTCGCTCTGTCCAATTACCGTGGCGATCCAATATTGGCAAACGACAGCGGATAATCAAATGTCAATGTGCGTAACGATCCCTGACGAATGCGCAATGCCGAAACACTGCGGACGCGGACCGACTAACGCCCTGCTAATGACTTACGAGTCGAATTCTCGCGAGTTCGATCGCACCAATGGCAGGTGAACTGGCTGAGGAAGGTTTTCTCCGATTCTTGAAGGAGATTCTCGGCGACGGACAACAGCGACGATTTACCTTTTTCGCTCGTTACGATTAATCGTATCGTCTGCTACGAACGTGATTTGTGAAGCGCAAGGCACATAAAAAAAACGTAAGACAGTAAGCCTCGGTCTACAATAGGTGTAATAAGCCTTAGGCCTTAAGAGATTGACCAATCATAGTCGATAATTCTTTTTACATTTGACTGTGATTGGTCAATTTCTTAAGGCTTAAGGCTTACTACACCTATTGTAGGCCACTGAAATAAAGGCTGCGTTCGGGCAGACGCTATTAGCGCTGAAAATCTATAGTGCACGTTACGTGCACTATAGATTTTCAGCGCTAATAGCGTCTGCCCGAACGCAGCCATAATAATACTGGAACAAGCGCGACCCACTGAAATATAATAATACTGGAACGAGCGCGACCCTATGAATAAGTGTGATCCGAGAGAGAGCATCCAAGGTGGTATCTTTAGCCTTCTCTAAG
>JANQDE010000087.1:241189-299088 GCA_037157785.1 Cephalotes varians
CACGCACGCACACGCACGCACGCACGCACGCACGCACGCACACAGGGGCGTGCGCGCGCGCGCGCACGCATGCACGCAAAAATAGAAAATTCTTGTTTATCAAGAAATAATTATAAATATCTCTCTTTTTTGTATTTTTTAGATTTAAAAAATATAATATTAATTGCTAAAACAAAAAGTTTGATTCACATAATGTATAATACTTAACTATTTATTATTGCGTTTATCATGGTACTTTTTGAGAAAATCTGACTTAATAATAAATCACAATAAATTTCAATAGAGAGCTAATGAGTCATAGACAGATATCAATGTCAAATATAAAGTTTATAATTACTTTAATAAACAATAATAGAATCACTCGCAAACGTTTCGACCTTGTATATAGTCATCCTCAGTGTGTAGTTGTAGTCGTTACAATTTTAAAAAAGAAATATATAAATACATTTAAAACTTGTCGATTATAACAATTTAAAACCTATCTTTAGTCGCCGCATCGTGATAGGAAGAGTGGCGAGTGTCTTCCCGTTTCAGGCCGATTCTTTTGCGCAGCTAGGAACTTTAACACGGTTGTGAGCCAATGTATAAATTTTGTGATGCACATAGTTATATCTCGGGCACGTTGGTCGAGCTCTATCAAAGCAATTTTTATGTGTTCTGTATACACAAGCCTACGATTCGCGTTCAAAATATTATATGATTAGATCTTTACAAGTAATCATGAAATGTTCTTTTTTCATTGCACACTTACGAGATTCTTCTTTGATAAGATGTAGTTATGGACATTGAAATTTTTACGTGTTAAAGTGACAGAGTTGATCGAGTTCTGCGGATAAACTGTAATGAATAGGTACTTGACAATTACAGGAAAAGGCAAGGAAGGAAGTGCGACGACAGGTGATTGGACCAAAAATTTTAGGGATGTAGCAAGAAAATTGTAATTACTTGGATTTGAGGGAGCAAATTGTTGACTATACGCTTCTGACAGCATGTCTGTATCGCTTTGCTTATTCAAGCCGGTTGTTTCTTGATATAAAACAACTTATTTCATTTAACAATATATCTTATATAAATTTATTTATTAATTTTCCAACATTATATAATAATCAATTAATCTTAGAAGGGCTTAGAAGGGAAGACTTCAATTAAGACTTAATATTACATATTAATATTATATATTAAGTCTTCAAAATTTTGTAAAAATGTTATACGAACAAATCATGAGTGCTTTGACAAACTTAGACTTGAGTTTTTTTTTAAACTTATAGAAGACTCTAATTTGAATAATTTATAAAAGTAATTTTACACATGAATAAAATGAGATAACAATATTTTTGTCACTTAATTTCAATATTATACAACATTATAATTTTAAAAAATTAAGTTATTTATTTTATCTATCAACATATTACAAATTGAAAAGTTGTTACAATTGTTTTCCATATTTTATAAAAAAAGTTTAGTTTTAAATTTATCCGAAGAATTCCCTCGATTATTTTATGTACGCTTCGATGATTCAAATATGTGCCTTCTCTTAGAAACGCTATATTAAATATTTAAGAGTATTTAATATTTTGAGAATAATATCTGCTTGCTAAGAATTGCTTGCCAACTCAGAAAACATCGTGTAGCCGCTCGCAATCACTGGATAATGGAGGAATTTATATTCGTGCGGTGAGATCCCTCGGCGATGGCGGAACGTCAGGTTGTCATCGCTTCGATATTTCCGTGACTTCAGTCATGGTCAAGTTAAGTTTCTTAATTAAGAAACCGTCCATCCCGAATGTCTTCGTCAACTATGTGGGTCTCGCGGATTAACATAACAATATGATGGAGACGTAAGGGAATTTCGCATTCAATAAAAATTCTTATAAGAGAGAAGATTTTAAGCGAAGATTTTATTGATGTTTAATAATCTTGAATTTATCTAAGCCAAATTTTTTTTTTTAAGATAATTCTTAAATCTAAATGCAATACGAAATCTTTAAAGAAATCGATTAAATTGCAATTATATTAATATATATATAGTGCATATATTGTATACATAGTATACATATGTGTATATATATATATATATATATATATATATATATATATATATATATAAATCAATATTATATATCAATATAAAAAATATAACGTTATATTAATAATAAATGAAAGAGTTTCATTGAGCAAACATCGGAATTGCGAATGGCATATTTTTCAGGAAATTTTAAATTTTATTCCTCAAGAGAAATCTTTAATTTAAGACTTTTTATTGTTATATAAATATATAACAAAAATATGTAATGTTAAATGTCTAAAACTTATAATAAATAAAGGTTAAATTTATATTCAAATAATGTTAATTTTATTTAAAAAAAAATGATTTTATAGAAATTTATTTTATTACATTTGTTTACGCATACTGTTCTCTTAGTTTAAAATTTTCTTACATTGTCTCTGATTATAAATTCCCTGATTATCAATTTTGATTTGAAAATGGCTATCATTCGTTTCGACTTTGATAGGCTGTTAGTATGCAACACTATATCCACGAGACGACGGTAAAAAAACGAGAATTGTGCGCGCGGGGAAAAGACACAACATGGATATTCGTGAGCCCAAAGGGCGTTTACGAGTTTCCCGCCATCCCGGTTTTCGAGAGAGAGAGAGAGAGAGAGAGAGAGAGAGAGAGAGAGAGAGCAAGCGCTTCCGCCTGATCGCCCACATACATTTTCGTTAAAACGCGCGTGTTCCGTCCGTTTCATTAATTTTAATGTCCGCCGAGCCCGTTCTGTTCATTTCTGCGCAACATATGAATATACCACTGCACCCTCTCTCGCGCGCATTTCCTAGCGTACGCGCGTATGTTCTCTTTATCCCTGCGAGCGACACGCGTGTGGTAACCTTATGTGTGTGTAACTCCGTGTGCCACTGCATGGTTGTATGTAATTCGAGCGTATAAAGGTATATGTGCGTGCGTGTTTTCATATGTATATGTGTGAGGCTGCGTACGCGGGCGAGTGGCGGGCTCGCTCATGCGAACGCGCGGCCTCCTCCCTGCCCTCCCCCCGCGGGTTGGTTGATATTAATTAATAATCAGAAACAGATGCGGCCTCCGCTCGCATCGCGCCGCTCTCTACGCGCTTCGAAACGATAATTATTTAAGTGCTTCCTCTCTCATTCTCTTTCTCTCTCTCTTTCTCTCTCTCTCTCTTTCTCAGTGCCCCATCTCGGATGCCGAGCGTTTTCTTTACTGTCGCGCTAAACGTGCTAATTAAAGAGCGAATTTTACGAACTCTCTCTCTCTCTCTCTTCTTTTGCATTGCCATCGTCATCATCGTCGTCATCTCCACTTCCCGCGGGGTTCGCTTGCGCAGCTTGCGAAAACACCTCGGAGACCCGGTGCCACATTTTATGTTCAAAACGGTGTTCTCGAACAGAGAACGTAGGAAATACTAACGTAGGAAGATTTTCTCTTTCATTTAAGCTTTAATAAGTTTGCATTTAAAATTTTAGTAAATTTTTGTATGTGGATTTTGGATTGTTGGAGTGTTAATATAATCGATTTATTCAAGAATACTACTATCTTAAAAAGAATAACTTTAATTTTTTAAGTGTTATGTTTCTTTTACATGTTTCTATAAAAGTTATAAAACTGATAAAACTTATCAATTTTTCAGTAATATTGGAATTTAACACTTTTCTAAATTTTTATTTATTTTTAAAAAATTAGATACGCTCTTAATCTGATATCTTACTAATCTTACAGTAAAATTTATTTTTAAATATCATTACTTTTAAACAAAATTAATACACAACTGTTGAAAATTAACATTGAAAAGCAGTTAAAAATATATGTTATAAATATAGAGCATTTAATTCGCACTTATTATTTTTATTTAATTAATAATTAATTTAATTATTATTTTAATCGATGATATTAGAACACTATAAATATATAGTGTCAGTAAATCTAAAAATACGTAAATGTTATATATGTGAATATTCAGATTTTAAATTTGAATACTACTTATAAAAATTATATTTCATAAATATATTTCATTCCATAATGTCAATTTGTTCTAAAAACAGCAACTTAAAATTTAAAAAGCTTTAAAAACTATTATTTACAAATATATACGAATATTACTGTTTTTTACAATATAATTTTACTTCTACGAGCTGCTATAATCAATGAAATTCAAAGCGAAAGATAAAGTATGACGTTTCGAGAATTACTAAAGATAAGTGAAATTTATTCTCAGTAAAATCCTGCATTATTCTTTATTTTAGTCGGTGAAATTTTCATTGATTCAATTTAAGAGAACGCAGGAATTTTTCCCTATTATTCACATGCGTGTCCGAGAAATCAATATCAAACTTGCAGGAAAGATCGCCGTCGGAAGTTTTTCCACGGACGCGCGTCAGAAACGCGGAAAATCGAGGGTGAGGAGGTCCCACGGTGGTACGGTGGCGGACCGGAGAAAGAAAGGAGAGGAAAGAACGGGACGAACGCGATGCTCCCGGATGGCGCTTAGCCAGCGACGCTCCCAGTGTCTGCCTTAATATCCGCCACTAACATTATTTCATAAAAGTATTACTATAAATCCAAACTCGCGTTATTTAAGCACCGTGCCTCCGTGCGAGCGAGTAGGGGGAGAGGAACGACTGTTCTACTCGCTCGTAGGATCCTACCTCTGCTAGTCCCCATTCCCGCTAGCCGCCCCGTCCCTTCGCGGAGTTCGCCTTACATTATACCGAGCGAAGGAGCGCGGCAGGCAAGTTTTGCCACCCTCTTTTCCCTCCGCCACATTAGAGATATATTATGCAGATAGTGGAGGCGCCGCCGTCGGCCGAGGCAAAGCGATTCCGAAGAAGGGGGCAGTGCGGGAGACTGCGGAAATTTAAAACTTTATTTACCCTACGCTCCGAACGACTTTTCGCCACCCTCGATTTTCTTTTTCCACTTCTCCTCTGCCAGTGTCCACCCACCGGATGTGCACAGAACCCGCGTTCGTTACTTGGTGCTTATTTATTTATTCGCATGCGGATGGGATAGCCAGCGCGAAAAACATTAGGAAGATGATAGAAATCATCCCCGTGAACTTTCTTCGTAGCGAGATGATCCAAAGGCGAAATCTTTATTAGTAATGCGCGTATTCGCATAAATAGTAAAAATAATATGGCAAGTACGTGTTTATGCGAAAGATAGACATCGTTGGAAACAAAGCGGAAGAAGAAACTTTTAAAATTGGACTTTATCAATATTATTTTAATTATCGCAAGCGGAATCGCATCTACTTAGATTTCATGTTCATTTTACTCCATGTTCATTAAATGTGAAATTCTGGCCTGAGATTAATTAATCTAGAATGTCAGTGAGTCAATCATATCGTTGAAAAGTGAAATAGATTTCAATCTGTATCTATTTAATACTATTACAGATAATTATAAAAACGCATCTGCGGGTATAATAAAACTGATTTTAATAACAAAATTTAATTAAATAAAAAAAAATGAAAATAATGGAGATAGTAATGATAATAAATTTTTTATTCAAGTTATATATATATATATATATATATATATATTTATACACAAATTTTTTGTACTGAATTATAATATGTGATATATATGAATGTTATCATGTTTATTTAACTGTCTTTCTTAAAAGCAACATGCATTTATAATTTGTGTTTAATAATTAAATAACCGCTTTGCTAACTCTATTTTCTCGAATTTGCGCAATTTTTGCACTTTTAAACCAGCGTATTATATTAATAATCAGTATATTATTATCATATCATAATTTTTTTTGATGCTATGTCTTCGCGCACACCGCGAGAAGATTCGAGAATCTAAAGTCTCGAGATGCGGCGAATTCGGTAAAAATGTGAGAAAACCGTTTCCTGTTCCGGCTCTTTGAACTTACTCGTTCGGGACCGGTACTTACACCCTTCGTCGAAGGCGACACTTCGCTGTGATTGCATGCGACGGAGGGTGAAGAAAGAGAAAAAGAGAAAGAGAGAGAGAAAAAAAGGAAAACTCGGCCGCTCCCTTTTAAACTCCCGACCGCCTCCGGAAAGAAGGCGGCTGGAAATGAACGCGAAAACGACGAACGGCGAAGGGAACGAAGGCGTGAACCGACGGTCGGCTGATTAGTCGCGAGACTCCGCGAGACTTTTCACGATTTTCTCAACTCGATTCCGACGATTCCGACTCACATTGCTGATTCACGGAAGAACCTTCGGCGTCGATGAAAAAGAAGCGATGGAGGACAAGTTTTTCTCCACCTCTAGCGACGCTCATTCCGCAATTCTTTCTCTCTTAGGCATAAAACGAAAAAAAGATTCAAAGAAAAGTCCGACAAGATAAAAATAAGAAAATAATGCGAAACAAGAAGCAAAAATCTCGAGGCGATCAGTTTAAATCAAAATTGAAATAAATCAGTTTAATTGTAAAATCGGTATAATTTTGTTTAATTTTTAATACTCCAGATCCATAGAAATAAATTTTACTTGGAAGACAATCACAAATTGATGAAATCAAATAGAATAATTAAGATATTTACATAAATAAATAAATAATATGAAAATTTCTTATTTTTATTAATTTTATATCTTTTATATTTTTTATATTAGAGATAATATGACCTCTAATTATAAAAAAATCAAGTTAGCTAATATTTGGTTAATATTTGTAATGTGACTAATATTTATATGCAGTATTTTTACATAAAATGCTTCGAATAATATTCTTTTAAAATCAAGATGTTTAAATATTTAATAATTTTTTTAGAGAAGAATTATATCAATTACAATGGATAATAAAGTATAGCATTTTATTTTTAAGTAACGCTTACAATGTTGTATCTACAATAATAAAATTTTTTAATGATTTAATCCTAAGAAATAAAAAGATGATAATTAGCATAATACACACTTTTCCATTCATAGGATAAAAAATTAAATTTAGGATTATCGGATTTTCACACTTCGTTTTGAACTCAAAAGGCAGGAAGTATTCAATACGCGCTTCCAGAATTGCTTAAGATAAAATATTTCGCATATAAAGTGTTATTTTCTTTCGGCGATAAGGTATTCTTTAAAAATGCACAATTTCAGGCGCTATTGGCCGACGCTCATTAATTTTTCGCGCTCGTCCTAACCTCATCTCGCACACGCGTTAAGACTCGTTAAGACCTTGAGCGCCCAACGAGGCGAACTCGCGCGAACGAGAATCGCTCGCTCGCGCGAGCAACCCCATAAATATTGTAGCGACGCGAGCCGCAGGGGAGTTTTCTGACTCGTTGGCGCTAATGCGGAGCCGCACCCGCTTGCTTCTGAAGCGCGTATTGAAGGTCTGCCCTTTGCCCATTTCTGAAAAACCCACGAAACCGGGGCTAAATATAAGTTTTACGTAAAATGACATTGACAATTTCCTAACGAACAAAGTTTTGACCTTAATAGATACCTTTGTTGTCCGAAAAGTTGCGCATAACAATATACTATAATGTACGTAAATATAATAGAAATATAAATTATTATATGTATATGTATAATTTTTATATGTATATTATTAATTAAGGATACCTGCTATATATTACATGGAAAATAATACAGTTAAAAAAAATGATTTTTTTTTCAAGTACCAGAACGAGACTAGTCATTTCACGTTTTGAGATGAATACGAATCCGATTTCCAAATTATTCCATCACAATTTTGAGAAATTTGCAAAAAGTTGCAAAAAGAGCTATTTTCATGTATTTTGTTATATTATAACTATGTGACGTGCAGACATTTTATTACAATCAAAATTAGGTATGTCGTTAAGATTTTCAACCCTCAAAAGGAATTTTTTGTATCGGTTATGGTTATTAAAATATTTAAGATTTAATATGGAGTCTATTGCGAAAAACTGTGAATTAGATCATTGACAATTTATCAAATAGCTTTCAATTATGTTTATTTAAATTTAAGAGTTCTTTTAGATCGTTGAATACAAATCCCATATCAAAATTGACAAATTTAAAATGGTGGATTTAATATCAAAACTTAACATTTTTTAGTTAGTATTGAGTCCACTATAAATATTAATATCTTATTAACCATAGTCGATTCAAAAAATTTCTTTTGAGGGTTGAAAGTTCTAATAATATACTTAATTTTGATTCTAATAGAACTTTTCTTAGCCCTCATATATCATAGTTATGATATAACAAAATACGTAAAAATGGTTGTCATTTTTGCAATTTTAACTGTAAATTTTTCAAAATTATGACGTCATAAGACAATTTAGAAACCGGATTTATATTCAGTGTCAAAAACTAGAAAATGACTAAAACTGATCTTGTTCTGATGTTTTTTTTTTATTAAACTGTGTAATAAAATAATTAGAAATGCAACAATTAAATTAGAATGAGATTGTATATTTTTCTGATGTTTTATAAAACATTTGTATTGAAATTAGATTGACGCTATTATAATTGAAGATTGAAATGAACTTTTTAATAAAATTTTACAATTAGTGACGCGATCAAAGAGTCTTGCATCAAAAATTACTATTGTATTATATATTTATATTTGGACTGTTTGCGGGAAAACATTAATCAAAGTGTTCGATAATTATTTGTAGCAAGTTGTATTTGTAACAAAATGCAACTTTTTTTCTCGGCTGTTGCATCGTGTCCCGTTGCATCGGATTGCACCGCGTCGACATTCGAGAGAGAGAGAGAGAGAGAGAGAGAGAGAGAGAGAGAGAAAGAGAGAGAGAGAGAGAGAAAGAGAGACGAAGTGCACGAGCGGATATATCTCGAATCGTCGACGAAGTGAATCGGCTTAAGTGAAAATCGCTCGTCGGTTTGCAAACCCGTAAATATTGTAGTGGCGAAGCCGCGGGTGGCCGAACCGAGGAGGACGAAAGAAAAAAGTAACGAAAGAGAGAAAGAGAAACTGACGGGAGGACGGTGGAAGAGGGACATGAGTGGGACAAAGTTTTTTTTTCGACTGACTGTCGTCTCAGTGCAGCGGCGTTAACACGTGCCTTCTTGTTCCCCTGAAGTAGTCCGTGCGATATGGCGGAAGAATCGATTGCACACGAAGAGAGACGCGGAGAAGAAATGCTTAAACCTCCTCCTGTCACCTCGTCCAGTTTTGAACAAAGCTTTCTCTCTCTCTCTCTCTCTCTTCTTTCTTTCTGTCAAATTGTTTGCTCTCTCTCGATCATTTTTTCTTTCGGAAGTTATGCCATTATTAGTTATTAGTTCCCGCATTTTTTTGTCGATCAACCATTGTGTAATAGTCAATAAGGTAAATATATCGGTTTCAAATCATACTTCATACAGCAATTAAATAGAATATTCGCTCTTTGTGTGTGTGTGTGTGTGTGTTTTAAGTACGTATTGATATTTGACGTTAGATATTTTATTTATTAGATCGGCGCAAAAGTTCTCATTGATTTTTTGCAATTTTTTAATTACAATTAAAAAAAATAAATTAATTGAAATATTTTCCATCGTTTTCCACTTTTTCCCATCTTTCCGCAATTCATTCTCTTTCACAGTTGCAGGGCGTCCGAAGCGTTCTTTGTCACTAATATCAGAATCATCATTTTTAAACAAATTCGCGTTCTAACTATAGCATTTTTTCCATACGTCTCACAAATAATTCTGTGTGTATCAGTAGTATCTTTCTTTTAGTGAAAACAAAACAAAAAGCAATGGCGAATATGCTCTGGCTTCATTTTTAATCGTACTAAATATAAGATTATGTTGACATTTATGACTTGTCATGCATAAATGTTAATGCAGAGACTTACAAAACCATAAACATTTTTGCTTAAAGTCATATTAACGCATATGGGACCTCTAGAGGAGAGGACCTCTCCTCGGCAAGAACTTTTGCACCGATCTAATAAAGCATTTTGTGTGTGTGTGTGTGTGCGCGCGCGTATGTGCGTGTGTGCGTGCGTGCGTGTGTGTGTGTGTGTGTGTGTGTGTGTGTGTGTGTGTGCGCGCGCGCGCGCGCGCGCGCGCGTGTGTAAAACGAAGTTTTTGCAATAATATATTATTAAAATCAGTGCAATTGAAAAAAAAAAATTATAAAGATCTTTATTTTTACTTTGAATGTGATATTTTCTTCTTATATTACTCGAATAAAACATCGAAATATAAATATTAATATTATGTCAATAATAGGCGGTAAAATAATTGAACATTCCAGCAATTAACAAAATTAAAATAATTTATGTATTTTGTAAAGATGCTATGTATATAAATAGATTAAGATAAATATTGCGAGGAAAATATACTACGAATTAAGATTATTCGATTGAGTGATTTTTTTCTGGCAATCGAAGGAGGACTTCGGTAAATCCGAGCAGCGAGGTTGCTCGGTCAGAAGAGCAAATATACGAGAATGGCGGAAAGGAATGGACAACATTCAGAACGTGCTCGCCACGACCTTTCCACCAAGAGATATTTCAGGATGAATAGATCGCTTCCGATCAACTTCAATATATGCATATACAGGATGTATCAAAAATTGCGGACTTGTCATCATTCGAAAAGAGCTAGATATTTTTAACAAAAATTAAATAAAATTTTTATATTTATTACGTTTAATTTTTTATATTAAATACAAACTTTAAAAATTAAGTTACTGTTGAATATTTATCTAGAATTTAAGCATTGGCATTGAAAGAGAGGAAACAGAGACATGTAATAAAATTAATCATTGATATCAAATCTTATTGCCGATAGTGTTAAATTTCGATGTACTAACTAAACATTTGAAAAATTTTCTTTCTTAATGAATTTTATTATTATTAATACTGAAGTAAAATAATATTGTTTTTAAAAAAATTGTTTAAAAAAACATTTTATTTTATAATTTTAGTAAAATAGGATGTAAATAAAATATGTAGCTCCTGATTCATGCTGTATACGCAAAGAGTTCTCTTATATTCTTCTTTATTTTTTTTTTCTTGGACACCGTCATGGCTGCGTTTAAGATGCAATAAAATCGCATAGTGAAATTCAGAAATTTTAAGAATTGTTGCAAGTGTATTATCATTGTAAAATTGATAATATTGATAATATATATTCGTAATATTTTATCGACTATATGTTTATATAGAATATATCAAATGTTTTTAATAATTTTTGATAACTGTCTATCTACTGATTTTGTAAATCGGAAAAATTTCACTAAACGTTGTTAATTTCACAATTCTATATTATTTATTATTATAAACATTTTTGTAATTAATTTTTATACAAAAATTGTTCAGTTAAAGCAAGGCTTATTGCAAATTGATAAAGGCATATTTTATTTTTAGAAACTGAAACTTAATTCATATTTTTGAAAATTTATAAATTTGTGTGTGTGTGTGTGTGTGTGTGTGTGTGTGTGTGTGTGTGTGTGTGTGTGTGTGTGTGTGTACACATTTCTATAGTTTCGGGTTTCTATATTTAACTCTTGAATTTGCTTTGCGATGAATTGAGTTGATAAGACTAAATCATGATTTTTTTTCTAATTTAACGATTTCTTTTTCGAAAGAACAGTTATGTATATTGTAATTGGGAGTTGTAAACATAACAACACTTTCACGAGTTTTTGATCCTGATGGAAAGAATATGTAGGTAGCCATTATGTCAAATTTGGTATTGTGATTGTGTAATGTGATTGATGTGATGTGATTCCATTATAAAGTTCATTCACGCGAGCACGGCATTATGTCTCTGAAATAGCATTCGATTATAATCGTTCGCTCCCTCCATTCTCTCTTCTTTTCCCACTATTTTTCTATTCCTGTCCTGTTTCTCTCAGTGTGTGCCATTTGACGTTTCGTCGAGAAAAAGAGAGAGATATAAATACATATGAAAAATTGTGTATCGTTTTTGCATGACAAAAGGTGTACGATCATAAATACGTTCTATTAAAGCTTAAGCAATCGCATCTAATAAAAATATTCCGAGCGCTTCGAGCAGAATTTGAGGATAATCTCTTTTGATATATAGCAATTAATAAATAGTTTTTGCTGTCAAGCAGTAGATTTTATAGAAGCAATGTTTGAATTTAAAGCAATGTTTGAATTTGAAAACTCTATCATATTGTAAGATCTCCCTGATTAGTATCACGTCTGCAATTTTTATTATTTTTTTTCTATCTCTGCCAATTGTAATTTTATTATTGCCTTTTTTAAAAATATCTGTTTATATGGCAATCTAGATACGGGACAAGTATTAAAATCGAACATTATTAAATATTAAAGGAGCAAATTTAATTCCAATTTCTTGACATTTAATTATTTTTAATTTTCACGTGTTTTGTGTGTTAAAATGTATTATTTTAATACCACAGACGCATGCTACACGCGCGCTATTTAGTTTCTATTTTTTACTTTTTTTATTTTTTTTTTAAATTGCATTAATAACTTTCTATTAATGCATAACTATAAATTGTCATTTGCTAATACCGCGATGATAACCGCTCACGAAGTAAGCGCTACAAATGAACCAATCAGTGTCGCGGAAAAGCGAAAACAATTAATCTTAAGACTTTCGAGAAAACTTTGATACATTCGATTTAATATGCCTTTTTTAGTTGTTTAGTGTAGTTAAAAAGAGCAATCTAATCCTCCATTTTTGTTGAACTTAGTTTAGTTTTGAAATAAACAACGTCTATATTAACGTATGCACTTAGTAAATAATAAATTTGAATTAAATTTAATACATTTCTTGAGTTAAATTGTTTAACTCTGTTTTAGTTAAATTAACGATATATTGAAAAAATATATTGAATAAGAACAATGATAATCTATAAGAATGATTAAAAATGACTTAAACTAAGTAAATTAATTTGACATTACGAATTTAACAGTGGAAGAGAAACAAACAGAAAGGAGATAAAAGAAGAAATATATATTTAAAAGGAAAAGTAAAAATTTATTTTTCAGATTAAAGATTTCGTATCAAAGATCATTCTTGGAACATACAATCGATGTTAACGAAGTAAGTTCACCGAACACGAGATCAGAGTACAAACTCGGGGAAGTTGCCGATTTGATTGCGCCATGTCATAAAAAACATATTTCAAAAACATATTTCGTTCAATCGAGACAATTCTTTGGTAAAAAGCGGCTAGAGGAGATAAGGAAAAAAAGATAAAGGAAGCAAGGAGGAGGAAGGCACAAAAGCAAGCCAACACCACTACCAACTACCAATGCGGTAGTACGATATTCCGGTGGCTTCCTCTCCATCGTCGACGCTCGCCGTCATACAATTTATTGGTAAACTTTGCTAGCTTGTTAGAGGGTTACGTGCGCTGGGATAAGAAATATCTAGAGTGGTATCCGCTCTCCTCCCTCGCTACCATCGTCCTCTCGCGACTTCCTCGCTCCGGCGTCGCTGCCTTCGTGTTATCACCATTCTTCTCCTATACACCAGCACCAGCAGTATTGCCGGCACCAGCACGAACATCAGCATCAGCGGCATCAGCAGCAGCGGCAGCAACGATAGCAGTGGCAGCGCCGATCCCCTCGGCTATAAGGTTAGAATACCAGGGTTACCTCCATCGTGCCACTGGTCTGCACCACTGCCTTCGACGCTCTGCCAACCACCACCAGCAGCCAACCTCTGCCACACTCGTCCTCTCCCTACACCTTTCCCCCTATGTCTTCGTTCTTCACCAGCTGCCTCTTCTCTCCTTCCTCTTACCCCCGGGGGCAGACTCCGCCGAGAATATGAATATCATACGTTGCCTCCGGATTCGCCGTTCTGCCTTCCCACGTACTCGCGCGTCTCGAACGGGAAGCGCGGAGCACGTCGAAACGCGCGGGAATGAGCGAACGAACTCGCGGATTAAGTCTTGGGTAAGTCGGGGTCGAAGATCTCCAACCTGAAATTCAGGTCTCCCGACTTCGCAGGCAGAGCGCATTTTCGGTAACGATACCTCGCGGGTGTACTCGCGGGTTGCATGCTTGTCCCTATTCTCTCTTTGAACTTCGAAGATATGGAGCTGACTCGAGAGACTCGTATTCAAAGTACCATTTACCAAGAGTTACATTGGATCGAAGTTATACCAAGTTAGACGCAAGCGTAGGGATAGGGAGAGTAGAAAGTTACGTAGCAGTAAAAGATTAAATTAGCAGTAACAGATATAATATTAAAAGATATAATATTATAAATGCATATTTTAAATATATATTAATATATATATTTTATTTGTAAGATCAATTCATTTAAAATTAAAAATGCATCGTGTATGATTATAATTGCGTGTTTCATATTTTTAAGAAGATATTTGCTCTTTTATCCTTACAGACGATAAGTTTTCACGGATAAGCAGAAGCTACATTAATTCTCGGCGCATACAGGACTTTCATTATTTCATTAACAGCTGCAATGCGGCAGTATTCCTCGCGAGATAGAAACAAAACGCAGATTCACGCGCGGCATGAAGATGTGCACGCTTCTCTGGAAGGAGGCTCAGTGTCGAGGATCCACGTTCGCAAGTTTTCCTCTGCCAGCGTGTTGCCTGTGCACTTGTACATACTACTTGGTATTTGTGTGTATAACGGAGCGAATCTCGATGAGCTGGTGAGGAAGAGAGAGACAGAGAGAGAAAAGGAGAAGAGAAACGGTGCCGGGGACAACAATCATAACAATCTAGTTAAACGTTATAAGGATATCTCGCGTTAAGAGGCGTGCCAAGCGTTGCATAAAATCAAATTGTACGGCGAGCCGAGAAGTTATTGTCGTTCCTCATCCCTCCTTTCCTCTTTAAGTCCCTTGCCGCCTCTACCAACTTGTGCCGTCGCCGAAAATTTACCCGAGGATCCTCCGCCTCCATCTCCAAAGTTTCCCTCCGTGCCCCTTCCGCAGATTTCTTTCGGAGCTTTACCGGCACGGCGGGTACATTCGCCCCCGTGAATCTCTCCCCTCGACAAACGCAATTTTTTGCGCTCCGCATTTGTCAAGGATCTTGAATAAATTCCGAGGAAATGTGTTCGCGTGATACCGCCGGTTATTTGAGTTACGTTATATGATTAAGAGCGACAAGAATAAATGATACGTTTATGCTGTTTTTGTAATATAAGAATAGAATTACTGAAAAATTAACAAAAATCATAATGCTTAATACGTAATGAAACGAAAATAAATTGTTCCTTAAAATTACTTTTAAGGAACAAATACGATTTTCTATCGTGAGTTATTTCGCATATAATTGCAACAATGCTAAAAATATATTGCTTCGCACGTAGGAAAATTACGAATGATTATTAAACCCACGGACTTCGCGGAACGTGGGTGGAATTAATCATGCGCGGGAGAATTCGTAATAGAGCTTTCGTTGCCGTCAACAATATCGGATAATTATGCCTCTGTCGGGCGATCCTCGAAATAGAGTAATGGAGAACCGGCGAAATCGGCTTGAGAGAGTTAAATTGAAATTGAAATCACTTGAAATTACTTGCAGCCTCATCGACGACGGTGAGAATCATTATCGTCGACAATATTTCGTCCCGGAAATCGAATGTTGCTCTCAACACATCAATGACGCATTGCATGCCTGTCAAAATGTCTGCATAAGTTGAATGTTTAAAATTGCATACTTATAGTCTTATCTTATCAATGCATTTCTCATTCATGCTTACCTTTTCATGGACGCAATCAGAACGTTTCTCGTGCGTTTGAAATTCTCGAAATTCCCATCAGCACGGTGGCGATAACGATGAAAAGAAGGTGCGGGATTTATCATAAAAAATGCTAAAGCGACTGGGAAAAAGGGCGTTAACGACGTCTTCGTTAAGGGATGCCCGCGGGGCAGAGTTAAAACGGTGAGGAATCAAAAGATCGATTAGAATCGGTCGTCGCCGCGGGATTTCTTGTGCAATTCGAAGGGAGAAGTCTTGCCCTCGCGACAGGGAATGCGAGATCAGGATAGGAGGGCTGTGTTTGTAAGAAATGCGAAGGGAAAGAAAGAAAAGGTGACTCGAGAGTCACCCTCTGTTGTTCGATTTTTCGCTTTGCCGTTTTCGGGGGAAATGACGATGTTCATCCTCTTTCTTTTCTGCAGAAATTCAATATTTTGGTTATCGAATTTCCTATGGGAAGAGAGAAACTACGTTTTCTTTCTTTCCTTCTTTCTACCTCTCTCTTGTTCACTTATTTATCCCGGAAGAAAGCAAATGACTTTAGCATTGTTCGACATTAAATCAAAAGATGAGAAACTAACGCTTTGTGACTAATGATTTGTTTTCCTTGCGGATGAAAAGTAATTGTAAAGGATGGTCCATAAAACGAATTCTAGATTTATTCCAAATAAAGTAATTTAAAAAAAGAACTATCGAAAGATTATCTGATTGATTTAAAATTATATATGCATTTTTCAGCCGCAAGATAGAGTTGTGTGTCAGATTAAGTTGTTATATAGTTTACTGATTTCTCATTTTATTGAACCTGCCAAATTTTCCTTTCGCGGATTTTGCAAATTTTTGCAACTACCAAAATCAGCATTCCTATGCGAATCTCGAAACTAAATAGAAAGATCATCTCGCGTGCAAAGTCTCGGCGCAAGACACGGGAAAAAAGAAAGAAAGAAGAAGGAGAAGGTCCAGAGGTCTCACGGGCGCAGACAGGGATAAGAAATGGAAGCTCGCCCGCTGCGACGAACAGCGAGGTAGGCGTGGCGGGAAAACATGCCGTCACAATGTCGGTTCAACTACACGACAATTATCGCCGGCGAGCTTTATAATTAAGAGGCCTTACCCGCAGCCCGGCATTTATCTAGCATCTCCGGCGTGTGCATCCCGCGGCGACGATCCGGTTGGCGTGGAGCGATGCAACTTGCATGAACAAACTATGTGCGACGAACTATGGCCATCAGCGCTTCTTTTTGCGCGTGGAAGCTGCACAACAAGTCTGATTACTATAACCGGTATATACATGTTCTCTCTTTCTTCTCAACGTGGCTCCTTTCTCATTGATCGCGTACTGCGATATTGTGACGCGATGATCGGAATTGGAAGGGTACTTTGGAAGTGGAACTCAGTGTATCGACGGAACGATTATCTTCGCTCAAAGATTATTTGGACAATAATCTAAGATTCGATAAAAATCTTAATATGAATATAGTAGAATTGGACATAAAATGTAATCACATACACGCGCGCGCGCGCGCGCGCGCACACACACACACTCTCTCTCTCTCTCTCTCTCTCTCTCTCTCTCTCTCTCTCTCTCTCTCTCCTTTTTTGTATCAAAAAATATAATAAAAAAGAGAGAGATTTTGTGTGTGTGTGTGTGTGTGTGTGTGTGTNCGCGCGCGCGCGCGCGCGTATGTGTGTGTAAAGAGAGAAATTTATTTTATTTTAATAATATATAATATATATATAAAACATATAATACAGAATTAATAATATTCATTTTATAAGATTTTATAATTTATGATTTTATAATATATTTTATTCAGAGATTTCTTTGTTCATTTTAGTTTTATTGTGATATGAAAATGTTAAAATTTAATGTTAAATATGTATATATATATATATATATATTTTTTTAATATTTTTAAAAAATTACATTTGATTCCAAAATATTGTATTTAATATTTTTTAAAAATAGAACAAAATCTAAATGAATTAATTAATAATTTTTATATTGTAATAACATTTCGTTCAGAATAAATTCAATTGCTATGACAAAAGCAGTTGGATGTATACGCGGCGTAACTAAGAGAAACGGTTGTAGAAAAATAGAGAAACGCAGAGTAACGCGCAGCATATCCGGAACACACAGCAGGGTTGCCAGTGGCTGCCTATTGAAATTTCACCGAGCGATACAATGTAATTCGGGGGTTCAGGGTCATCGTGCGACACGTTAACGTGCTCTAATGCGCCTTTAACGAACTCCTTAATCCAATTTTGTGTAAAGTAACGAAATTATGTGTTGGCTGACCGGAAGCTGCTGTGGCGAGCTTTCAAGCTACTCTCATTCGGCCCCTCTCGAGTGGCTGCCATTCAAACCACTCGAGAACCCAAACGAACGTGTTTGATCTGATCCTATTCTATTTCACTGATTTCCTGTGAATACGTCACTTTAACGAACACATCGATTCATTAAAACGCTTTTATAAGAATAAGGACCAATAAAAAGAATAGCAGTTATTTGACGAAAAAAAAACTCATTGACAGGGAAGAAATTTTTCTCTGTTAATTCATCGTTAAAATATTAAAATGTATATAAAATGTATATCTTTATATCTTTATATGTCATTGATATGTCATATCATATTATTGCCCACGATTTAAGTAAATTATTTTTGTTGGATTTTATCCATTTTTCATAATCAAGTTTGTGCTAATATATAATAATTTTTTTTTGTCAATTGCACGGAAAGAACAATTTTGCTGAAGTATCTAAAAATTTAGCTGGATCTGAAAATATTATAATTTTGTTGGACAATCAAAATAATTAGGACGTTCAAGCATAATAAATAAGTAATGTAAATTTTGACATTAGCAACTAGCTTGATAATTAGATCGTCCTAGATAATTATTTTGATAGTCTAACAAAATTATTTTCAGATTTGTATCTAGCTAAATTTTTATATATTTCAGCAAAACTGCTTTTTCTTTGTGCAACTGAAATAAAAATTATTACATATTAATAGCACAGGCTCGATTATCAATAATGGAAAAAATTCAACAAGAATAATCTATTTAACTTGCAGACAATAATACGACAATAATATGAGGATTTTTTCGGGGTATTATCTTATTCTATTATTACATAAACAGCAATTATTATAATTATTAATTGTTTTTTTTTAATATTTTAATCTTAGAATGTCTTCTTGTTCCTGATTTTAAGTGGGAAAAATATTAGAAATAAAGTAAAAAATAAAGATAGAAATAGCAAATTTTGCTATTTGCGGAGCAAACGGCGCGTACGGTTGTTGATGCGTAAATATTTTTGTATAAATAATTAATTATAATTTACATAAATTAAAGAGTTCCGGACGTTTCGGATTCATTCAAGCCTTCAGCGATTGTAAATTATACAACAAAAAACTTGATATTATGAATGTTCCTATCAAACGGATTGGTAAGTTTCTACATTGTCAAAAGGAACAAGTTCATCTTCAAATGTGAACGAGTTGATTCATTACTAAAAATAATTTTTTAACAGTAAAAGAAATTAGAAAAACTTACTCAATGATTGATGGACCAACTGTATACAAGAAATATTACATAGATTCTTCAGAAAAATACAGCAAATTGTATAATGTCAGATATGTAAAATTATAAGTCAAAATGTAAAATATGTTAACTAATCAGAGTGTGAACAACAAGTGATAAGAAACTGAAAAATCTTTCGTATTATGGTTAAATTAGCACAATAACAAATAAATAAATAAATACATAATGAATACAAATAAATTACTGTAGAAAACTTAAAAATCAAAATAATAAAAACAGTGTACAAAAATAAAATAAAAATAAAAATATTTTTTATAATATTCTATCTAATTTGTATGTTTATAATCTGTTCAAAATCGGTGTGTATATGTTAAATATTCTGTATCAGTTTGATAAAAGTCCGTTTTCTTGTAAATGTATGTTGAGCATTTCAGAAATAATTCTTTTCTAAAAAAATCTTTTCTTATTTAGGATCTTTACATTAATCCAATCAAAATCATGATTATGACGCAATCTATATTCTGTGATGATGTGTTGGGTAGATTTCTATTAATTTGATTTTGATGTTCTGAAATTCTGTCTATTTAATTTTCTTTTAGTTTGTCCTACATAAGTTGCGTTACAATCATAAGATTTTATACACGATATTTTTCCTAGAATAATTTTTTTGTGTTTTGATAATCCTCTCTAAAAAAAGATAATTTTACGTTTAAATTTTTGGTGATATTTTTGAACTTTTCAGAAATATTTGGAAATTATAGTGAACCATTTCATTTTCTTATTTTTACTCGTATTGTTAACATATATTATATAATGTTGTCATATTGTTAATAATAATAATGTAATTGAATTTAATTGGTACCATAAATCTCTATTTATTTATTAGTTATATTTTTTTTAATAATTAAAAGTAGAAAAATGAAAAAATTTTGGTAATATTGAATCTTTCCTCTGGATACGCCCATGTTCAGATCTACATTTGTTCAGATCTATATTTAACTAAATTTTTAGATATTTCAACAAAATCTTTCCGTGCAACTGTTTTGCGAGTCATTTATTCAAAAAGCAGAAAAATGGCGATTTTTACTTAAAGAGACGTGAACAGATATTTGTTCGATAACAAATTCATATACGTGTGGAACACGTTCTTAACAGAGATCTGTTTAACAGTCATGGGGTTCGACCATATGTGGTCCTATGCGGCACCAAGAAGGATTATCCAGGGAGATCCGTTATCTCGGTAGCACGCGTTTCCGCGTGGAATCTCTCGCTTCTTCTCGTTCAATTTTCTTCCTCGCTCTCGTATAATCTCTCTCTCTCTCTCTCTCTCTCTCTCTCTCTCTCTCTCTCTCTCTCTCCCTCGCTCGATCTCTCGCGCTCTCTTTCTCCGTTTTCCTATCTCGTGCCCGTCCTGCTTTATGGTCGGTACGTGATAATAGACATGTCATTCTGTCGGTACCTTGACAACCCCATAACACCGGCGTTCGCGTAGCCTGTCTGTAACACGATGCTGTGCTCCCTAGAGATCTTGGAAACTGTCGTTGTACCCACCACAGTTTTACGCTACGCTATTTTCGACGACTTTTCTCGTTTTGTATTGCATGACCGAAAATATTGTGATCGTGTATGAAGGGTAGTCATGATCGCGTATACGTACGCATTTAAATCTGCGCCATCTGATTTATCTTTATTTCATATTCTTTCATATTGTACTAATGTTAAATGTCCTGGTAATTGAGTTTTAAATTAAAAACTTAGTTAAAAATTTTGTTAAAAAATTTGTTAAAATTGAACTAAGAATAAGATATTTCGCTTTTGTAGCAAAAATGTTTGTGAAATAGATCTTCGAAGAAAATTAACGATATACCTATTTCATCGTAATACGAGGATTGCAACGTAAGATATAATTCTCAGACAAGATTATTTGTGAGAACTAACGCGATGATCGGGATGATCGACAAGCGCGTGGCCAAGTATTTAAGATCGCCGGATAACGGAGTCACGTGCGGATAGGATCCGGCAGAACGTTTATTGGGAGCACCCTCTCTGTCTCACCCTTCATCGCGTTGACAGCGGCGCGATGTATTGCTTTTTAAAGGACTTTAAAAGCTGCCTTATCGGATTGTCGCCACCGAATGAATCGCATCGTGCGACGTGCACGTATGCGTGTTCGTCGTTTTAGGCACGATCACTTTTCCTCCTCGCTATACCTTTTGATTTATGCGTGAATACTTCGCGCAGAATTGCTGGTTGATCACTGTGCCATGTATTTCATCGCTGTACATTGATATATCGACGAGCCATTGTGGGTGTATAAAAAACAATATTTATTTAGTAATGGACCGCGATTAAATGATTTTAATATAGTTTGCTTAAGCCATGAGTCTCATGAGATCCCTACGTGCTTTGAAATTTTTGTAACTCGGGGTCTAATTAAGTCTTTTAGACCGCAATTGTATTTATGAATTAAAAGAATTGCTCTTTCCAAAACTCTAATCGGTGATGAGATAGAATATCTGAAAAAGAGACGTAAAGATTAAAAATGAAAATAAAAAAGTGATACCTATATTTTTATTGACAAGTATTCAACAAATAATTATTTATCTTTTGAATAGGATAAATCGATATAATTATTATCACTTCAATAATGGATTAAATAATGGATTAAAGTAATTACATTATCTCTTACAAAATAAATGCAATTTTAGTCAGATCTTATAAATAAACAAATATTGAATATAATTTATTTCAATTAATTTATTTCAATTAAAGTTTTTTTCCTATTCTCTTTCCTATTCTCTTTTTTAAGAAGAGAAAGAAAAAAAATTAAACCATAAGTACTTGTTGAAGTAAATTACGTTACATTATAAATTATATTATAAATTATATAAATTAAGTATATGTATACAATTTATTTATATGAAAAAATATGCAATATAAAAACTTTGTGGATTTGAAAAATTATCTATGCATAAAATATAGGGAAAAAATTTGCAAAATTTCGTCTGATTACATCTTCTGCTATACTTATTATATCATATACATTTAGTATAAATATACGCTTGTATCTCATAATTACAACCAAAATATAAATATGTTTATATCTTATAATTATAATCGAGATAATGTAATCGTTTGCATTGTTGTAATTACAAGATAAAATGCTCCCTGCTTATTATCGCATTTTTTTCAGATTTTCCGCGTTTCCAAAAATTTGATAAAATCCATCATGCCGCGTCTCGCGCGCACGCGCGCACGCGCGCGCACACACACACACACACACACACACACATAAAACACATATATACATGTATAAATACGTATACACACCGGACGATATTACAAAATTATCGCGACGTCAATGTTATCGGCACCGTCCGTGCAGAGTGGAGCACATAGATACACGGAGCGATACGCTCCGCATGGCATAATGGAGCTGATCGGACGGCGGGACCCCCGCGTGAAATGCGAGTTCCCTATAGAATAGATCCTGATCCCCTCCTCTCTTCTCGTTCCCTCATGGGGCCACCAGTGCCCGAGATAATGCGATAACGAGCTTTACTACATGACTATCGCCACTGTGCGTATTTGTTGCCACGATCGATTCGCGTCGGCATCCACCGAAAATAAATCGCTCCGATTTGGTAAAATTTATTAAACGCCGCTACGCAACTGCTTTCCTATCCCTTAACAACACATTTTTTCCGCGATCGATAAACAGATGAAAGATTTGATTTAGACTTATATTCTCCGAGAGAATGCCATTGTTACTTGAGATTAGTTTTAGCGTTGTTGATTAATTTTAAACTTACTTAAACTTAAACTTAAAATTAGTGTAGAGAAAAAAGGTAATAATATGGACTCCCATTTTTTGTGTAATTTTTTAATTTTTAATTATTTTTAGTAATTTTTAGTTATAGTATTCAAGTTAATGAGATTGCGCAAACGATAATAATCTAAATTTAATATGAAACATACTTGAAATGATTAAGACAGTTTTCAAAATGGAAAAAATTGTTTAAATAAAAAGGAACATAATATAATTATCTGAATGTAAAATATACTCCCTTCTATTTTTATAGAATCTGGATTCTTTAGATTCTGTTTAGATTTCCCATGTTTAAAGTTATAGAAAATTCTAAATGTATTGAAAATGTATTATGTTATCAGATTCAGAAGTTTTTTTTGAATACATTCTCCTAGCAATATTCTTGCGTTAATCGTGAATGTTTATTATGAGCATTTTTTTTTCGCTTTGCAAATATCTCTAGGAACTTCTTAAAATCATTTTTAAATAATAACCACAAAGATTTTTAACGGAAAACAACGTTCTGCAATATGTACTCAGGACCCACAATATTTGCTTGTTACAGGATCAAATATAGAAACATTAATAAAATTTACATTTAATTATATCCTAATAAAAACATAGTTATTCAAACTTACTTATCTTCTCAAAATAAAAGAAACACATTTCTGGAATTAACGTAAAATAAAAACTCATTAATTACTCGTTAATTATCTTTAAACCGCTCATTAAACTTGATACCGCGCGCGCGCGCGCGAATATCGAAAAAACTTTGATATATCTCATAACAGATAGTGAACAAATAAGTTGCGCAAATAAGTGACGGCAATTTTTGTCTTTTATTGAGAATAAATTAAAGATCTTTTGCAAGAGGTGATATTAATTATACATAATTTTAAGTGGAACACAAATGTTATCATTAATTACATAATTTTATGACTGTGTTTTTTAAAACCTATAATTAGTTTTTTATAACTTAAAACCTATAATTAGTTTTTAAAATTAATTGTTTAATTAATTGTCTATTTTTGTGGGGAGATCATATTATTAATAGAAATCTACATTATCACCTTTTTCACTAATTATCAACATAATTCTCAAGGGTAGGAATGAAAAAGTATAAATTAAACTGGTTGAAGTAAAAAATGCAAATGCATCTTTGAATGTGTAATGATTCTATAATTTGTAGTTTCGAAAAATGCAACAAATTCTTTGTTTATTTAATGTTTAATTTGATAAGCTAAATTTAGTTTAAATTAAAATCAATTTTATTATTAATAGAATTGAAAATATATAACCTAAATTTTCACTTTTAGCGTATTTTTACTTACATTAAAATAATTTAAAAAGGAGATTTATAAAAAAATAGCCCTTGTAAATATAATAATCTCTCTTAATATCTCTGTTGTTAGCGCATTTTAGTTATTATTTACGAAATCATTTATTTATAGTAGCCAATCATTATTATACGTGTATGTGTGTATATGTGTGTATATGTGTAGGAAAGGAGGCGCGTATATGCTCTCTCACACACACACACAAATGCTAATATGCCAATACACAATAGCTGACATTTATTATAAATTTTGTCATTAATTTTTCGAGCATTTCTATAATTTTATGACTGTGTTTTTTTAAACCTATAATTAGTTTTTAAAATTAATTTTTTAAATCTATTTTTGTGGGGGAATCACATTATCACTCCCTGTTTCTCTTTGGTCCATTATGCATATCGTCACATTTTCATAAATATCCTAAGTAATATTTCATAACTTTGAGTCTAAAATCAATTGAATACACTTTGAAGAATGTAATTATTAAGTTTTAAATTTAAATATTGATTATTAACGAAGTTATTACAAAATGTAAATAAGGTAGTAAATCATAATACAATCTTCTCCTCTATATCTTTTAGTGATGGTATAGTACTTCGATAGTTTATATTGTGTTTTGCTCTTTTATGCTTTAATTTATCTATTTTTAAATTTTTAAATTTTTTATTTATTAATGATGCTACACACACATACATTTGCAGAATTCATGTTAAGCGTTTCCCGAAATGACGAAAGTGAAGTGGAGCGATCTATATGAGATGCGTTAAGTGCTCCCTGAGGAGCGTATATCGGTTGGCGCTACCTTACGAGAAATCGCGGTGCCCCGTGTTTTGTAATGACCTCATTGTCGTGCCGGCGCGTCGACAACGCCCCCTGCCATTGTCGCTTCCTGAGAACGTTTGACTTCACCGGTGATTGCAGGGTGAATTTCTCGGGAGTTTGCTGCATTGTCGCACGAGAATATGAAGGGAGGCGCTTTGCGGCCACACGGGAGGGATGCTTTGGTTATAGTTCTTCCTTGTCTTTCTCTCTTATTCTCTCTCTCTCTCTCTCTCTCTCTCTCTCTCTTTCTCTCTCTCTCTCTCTCCTCATTGGGGCCCCTAGTGTGACGCGCGTAGTTTAGCGGGCCCGAGCAACCTTCCCTGAGAAGACTTCAAATTACAGGCTCCAGAAACGGCGTCCCCGTCGTGGACCATGCAACCCCCCGTCGTGTCATCGCGGAAACACGCGCGAGGCACCCCGTCTCGAAGGCGCACTGCACTGCTTCCTTTTCTTCTGTTTTCTTTTTTTTTTTTGTTCCACTTTGCGATTTCTCTCGCGATATCTTTCACTTGGTTCCGCCGTTTGAAGAACGCGGAAGAAACACAACTCGTGAGATTGTACGAAAGAATCATTGCACAAAGAGTCTAAATTTTGAATAGTACAAATGTTATGTTTAATTAATATTACTTGTATGTTTTTTAATCTTGCAATACTATCGTAAAATAATGATAATTTTATTGAAAATTTTATTCTTTGATGAATATTAATCTTATGTTAAAGTTGATAAATTCAATTTAAATTGTATAAAAAATCTCTATATATGTGAATTATTCCAAAAATTCGAACAGTTTAGTTCTAACATTAAATCCACAATATTGTGAATTCCGCTATTTTTATGTCAATTTTGACATTAAGTTAATATTCAGCGATTTAAAAAGTTTTTAATTTAAATAATACAATTAAAAAATATTTAGTGGATTCTCTTAACGCCTTAGGTACAGATTTATTTGAAAAAATCTCCTGTTTTGTTCAGATATTTGTGAATCATTACACGAAGTCGAATATATGTTCGTGTAGGCAAAACAAGTGCATGACGAGTCTTAGTCGTCAAATATACCCAAGGGGTTAATAATATGTATTAATAAATGTACAAATTTAATGTAGACACATTAATATATTCACATTAAATATATTACATTAAATATATTTTTAAACATAAACAATAAATTGAGACAATAAATTTCTTTTGAGAGCTAAAAGTTCTTAAAAAATATTTAATTTTTATTGCAATAAAACTTCTTTAACACGTCACATATTGTAGTTATATTATGTTAAAATATATTAAAATAGCTCTATATTAACTTTAATCACAAATTTCTCGAAAATATGATGTAATAGAGTAAATTGGTAAACGGGATTGTTCAGTACTTAAAAACTACAGAAAATGATTATTTTTGTTCTTGTATTCGAAAAAAGTAATTTTTGTTGAACAGTATTATCACTCTACCTATGAATAAACTTTATTTATGCTACTTTTATTAAAGGTCCTTCTCAGTCCAGAATTTTTAAAAAATTTCGATTTTTTTTCAAATTGATACATTAAAGTGTGTAGACTAAAGTTTCAAAAGGATTTTATAAGATTCTGATCATAGAAAACGTTATTTACGGTCAAAATGAGCGATGCACAAAGCGCTTAAGTTTAAATCAGAGTCGCGAGGTATTAGCACATGAAAGAAGACAAACTGAAGAATCTCAGTAAGGGAGACCGGGGCAGGTTGTCACAGTTCTTGTTTAGCAATTTTTGAAAAAAATGAATTTAAGATTAAAACATTATAAAACGTTAAAATATACCTACATCCCTTAGGTATTAAAAAAAAAATATTATTCTTAAATATATCATCGTACAAATAAGTTATTTAATTTTAAATAAAACTGTGAAAATATGACAATTAATCTCATACTCCGAGTTGATTGTCACACGTTTTAAAGTTGATAGTCACATATTCTGGGCTTTTTACAATAATGACTTAATGCATGGTAATTCATATTTAAATTAAATTTTAATGCGATTTATCGGATAGATAAATTATGTGTTTTCATTACTCTAAAGGTTTCCAAAATAATCAGGCGGAATTTTACCTCTAATTTTACTTCTATTTTCCTTTCTTACTTTCATACCTTATTTTCATGGTTACAATTTAATTTCACATAACTTCTGAACGATTGTTCAAGCTAGTATCGCCAAATGGAAAACGCGACTTTTTCGAAGAATAGATAGAAAAGCTCATTTAGGAGAATCTATCCCACATGGCTGTTTTTTTTAGTAAAAGATTATATTCACAAATTTTGTTACAATAATGATTATTCAACCACAGCCAAAATTTATTTAAAATATTTTCTACGATTGCAGTGAAATTGCGACTGGTAATGTCAAAAACTAACAAAAAAGACGAAATAGGAGACCAGAAAAATTTATCGCCAACTTTATTTTCTTGAAAGTTGTAAGTAATATACACAATACTTTTGGCGTAAACCATTTTATGTAAATTAATATTACGTCAGCAATCTATAGCATAAAAAAGTTTTTTGGCATATGTTGATTGAGTTATAAGCTTATTGACAATCGACCCTGTGTGACAACTTGCCCCGGTCTCTCCTATTAGAACCCTAAAAGAATAAGAAAGATGTACGAGTGATTGAAGGTAGAAACTGAATTTTTTTATGTTGCTTTGAACGTGTTATCAAACTTTAAAGACATTTTTCTCGAAATCATATTTTTGAAGTCACCGTTGTAAAAAACTCCCATACTAATAATCCGATTGATTTGAAATTTTATATGCATGTTTGAATTAAGTGTCGCTACTGCATGAACTAAGAATTTTATAATAACTTGAATAATTTTTTAATTTACAACGAGAAAGCACAGAAATTTCAGTGAAAAAATAATTATTTTCTTTACAACGGCATCATTTAGTGAAAAATTATTATTTTCCATTTTTTTAAGTTCATACAATTAAGAACTCATTACTAATTGTAAAAAATGTGGATTTCTGTTCTAGCTCTATTGGACAATTTTTTTACAACGGTGGAGACCCCGGAAATTTTGGCACCACTATACTCCGAATATCGCCTACACATAATATTTAAACGATAAATACATGAAACTTATGTTAAAATGTCAATAAAAAAGTATTACACACTTTTTAAAGTATTACTCACTCAAACTATTACACACTTTAATTTCACCGTTTATCTACGAATTACTTTTGAAAAATACTCAATTTCACGGCCTCTAGACAGAAAAGGATCCTTAATTAATTTTGGTCATAGTTTCATAGGTTCATAGTAATTCATATTTGGTCTCTTTTTGACTAAAATGAATTCTACACGACAAAGAACATCGTAAGTATCCGCTCTTAAATTCAACAGCCTTTTCTCTCCTAACCGTAGTTAGCGTTTCGTAAAATACAGTTGGGATTGGTAAAAAAAAAACTGTAAATGTATATATTATTAACTGGTCTTGAAGGATGAAAACTATGAAAATATGTACAAGACGGCGGCAACAAGCAGCCGAGTGAAAATTTCAAACGAGGGAGCAGACACACGCTTCATCCCTTTGACAACGATCTCGCGTAGAGGGATGATACTTTGAACTTGCCGACAACTTTTTCGAGACCTTCGCTTCGCGAGCTGTATTTCTGCGTACGTGTATGACGTACGTAGGAAGAAAAGAACTCCACGATTATTCTTACCACTGATTTTCGCTTTGGAATATTAAAAGAAACGCTCTTTTGCTTGCCGTTCATTATCGCAAGTCTGCAAACTAATACGTCTTTTCGTAGTGAAAAACGTGGAACAACATAGAATAAGACATTGAGTCATATATTGAATTGAAATAAATATCAAGAAATATAGTGGTCGGGCAGTCGCCGAATGTACGCACGAAACCACTCCGTGTATTTATATGCCGAGCCGGCCAGTTGTAACTTCCTCAGATCTTCCTCAGAAACGGTTAGACTGAATAATTATTAGACTTAATGAATAGCTTGAGTTTGATTTATATTTTTATTTTTTCTCTATGTGCCCTAGAAAAAACGAAAATACAATGCAAAGTTTCAATGTTGAAATATCTAAACGTCATCATATCTTTCTCTGTTCTTTTTTATTACATATTTATTGTATATGTTTATCTTTTTCTAAAATTTGTGTATGGTTATAATTTTTAACACATTTTTAACATATTTTAAACGCGGCACTCGCACTAATTAGAGTTTCTAGAAATAAGAATTAAACAATGAAGTAACGATTTTTTATTTCCTAAATCCGCCAATTAACCAAACAAGCGCGAATTTTAAACACAATGTTTAAGGTCTACAATATGTGTAGTAGTGATAGTGCGTATTTATTGTACCTGTTAAAATAAATAATTTTAATCAAACTAATTCAACTAATCTATAGATTGCATTAAAACAAGTTGTTTCTAGTAGATACTATCACGAAGTTGTTTCTAATAGCTACTTAATATGAGCATCTATTATGCTCACCTCTTTTTCTAGCAAACTTTCTGACGATGTGTCACGTTTTGCGTGGCGATTGTAGGCCTTACAATACAGATAAATTACAGCTTATAAAATGATTGAATCTTTTGCTTTGCATTAATTATATTTGATTGGATATTAGATTTTTTAAAACTAATATGATTTGTCTTCTAAATACTTTTTTTCTTTCTTTTTATTTCCTACTTTCACTGATGTTAATTGATTATTTAGTAGCTAACATATTATATATACATATACATGTTCCGTAGAATAACTATTACGTGTTTCTAGGCAGAACACATAATCGGAAGATATATATTTTTCTTTTTTAAGGTTCATTGGTATTTAATGTCAGTATTACTTAGTTATTAATTGATGACACTGACATTAATTTTCTAACCTATAGTTTTACAGAAATTTGCATGTTTTTGATAAAATTAAGACATAATTAGATTACAATAGAAATTGTAGGCCAATATTAATAGTCATATTAATATTCAATTCTTATTTCAAGACCATCTTAAATAATATATGTATTAAGATGCTAATACGACTCTGTGATTGGCTCATCACATCTTAAAATTATACTTAATACAGTCTTGAAAAAATATATATAAGAATCTATAAATACCGACTATAATGCCAAGTTGTGCAACTCCAGGGTGTTTTAATTCATCGACAAAAGGTTTGAAATACGTCATTTTCCCTTAAAAGATATAGAAAGATGTACTTTTTGGATACATAACATGAAGCGAGACAATTACTATCAATTGTTGAACACTGAACAAATTTTCAACATTATGTCAAGTTCGAAAATTGTTGAAATAAGAAATGATAAATATTAGTCATTATTTATTAATTAAAATACATTTTGTGTTGTTAGACTCATTTCGAACCAGAAGCTTGGGAACAGCATCGCTTGGGCATATGCTTGTGTTATGCATGTGTTTACTGCATTTTCTTCATTTTGCTCTTACTATTCGGTAAAAAATTTTTTATATATAAATATATATATATATATAAAATTAATATATATAATTATATATATACAAAATATGTCCATACATATTTACTTCTCAACTTCACAATTTCTCATAAAAATAATTTCTGTTCTTTAATATAGGCAAGCTAAATATTAATAAAAAGAAATAAAAAATAAATAGAATTATAAATAAAGAAAAATTTTAGCATTATAAAAAGTGAAATTTGAAAAAATAAGAATTAATTCATACATTCATGATAATTTTTCTATATGATTGTTATTTATATATGATTATATATATGAGAATAATAGATTTATTCTCATTATTTCAAATTTCAATTTTTTATTAAAAAAATAATAAAAATTATTTAAAATTATTCTCTTTAATTATTTTTTTATTTCTTCTTATTTAACCTGTATATATAAACGGAAATTATTTGTGAGAAGAAAAATATATATGAACATATCTTATGTATAATTATATACATTTACATATGAAAAATTTTTTATCGAGAGATACTTTTTGCTAGTTGCAATGCTTTTTTATGTATTTTAAACTTACTTATTCAATATAAATCTAAAATATAATAGTATTTAGAATATTTAGAAAAAAAGAGGATAACAGATACTTAACAGATCATCATTATTAAATCATTAAATTGATTATTATGATATTATTATTCTTCTATTATTAATTTAATATTATGATAGTTACTATAATAGTAACACAGTGTGTTACTTTACATTGGCTCGCATTGGTTAAATATTGGTTATGTTGAGAATGTATTAGTCGATATTTTTCAATGAAAGGCTAATATTAGAATAAATGTTAATGTTCTGCTTATGTTACGTGTCAATAATTATGTAATATTGGATTTACATTGGAAATGCATATCTAAGGTTTCCAATATAAATACGTGAATATTTGCTATAAATTTAATGCAAATTTATTGTCAATATTGCACATACATTATGTTGAGTAAAAGTTAAAAAACTAATTATTACCCGCTTGCAGAACACGGCACTGCCGATAGGCAAATGCAACGGCGTGTTTTCTCGTAAATAAAAACTTACAATAACAATAAAAAGCGCATTATAAAATTTCTTGACCATGTTCTAATAAAATGATGATGAAGACTGGTTCTAAACATGGAGCAATTTTTGGTGATTTTTTTAAGTATTCTTATTGTGTGTGTGTGTGTGTGTGTGTGTGTGTGTGTGTGTGTGTGTGTGTGTGTGTGTGCGCGCGCGCGCGTGTGTGCGTGTGCGTAAAAGCCCAATATTTGGAATTTAATAAAAAACGTAAAATATCTCTACTTTAGCGCGAACTAATGTTAGAGCAAATTTGTAACCAATAGTATCAATCAATTGCATTATTAAGGATTTTTTATAATATAATAATTTATAATAATTCTGCATTAGAGAATGCAATTAATGAAAATATGAAAGATTGGGAATATTATTGCTTAACTTTGGCCCAATGCTATTGGATCAATATTGCTGCTTAGACATATTGGTATTAAATAATCATCTTACAATGTTGAAAATCTTAATTCACATACGAAAAAAATAGTTTTGCTGAAAGATCTAAAATTTTAGATGGATACAGATCAGAAAAGTAATTTTGTTGAACTATCAAAATAATTATGTAGAACACTAGTTGCTAGAATATCAAAATTGTTTGCATTGTTCATTATTTTTAAGACAACAAAGTTATTCCAACAAAATTATTTTAATGCTCTAACAAAATTATTTTCAGATCTGTATCCAGGAAAATTTTAGATCCCTTAGCAAAATCGTCTTTTCCATGCATCCAATATATGATATTAGATTTACATTATTTCCCAATATTGAGCCAATCAATTTCCTTTCATTCATATCTTTTTCTATCATTAAAATTATACATAATAAATTTTTCATTAATTTTCATTAATAATGACAAATTAAATATTGTTTTTGTAGGCTTTAATTAATTTAATTCTTAATGAGAACAAAAAAATGTCAATCTAGTAAAATAATTATCGTGCGTAAGATTATTCTCATTTTATAAAAATACGTTAGAAAGAAGAGAAAATATTGTCACTTCAAATAAATAAATGTAATGCTTATGTATATCGCTATAGTAACATAATTCTCTATTCAATTACACGCTATAACATATCGATATAACATATCGATCTACTCGATGTTTTCTCTTTATGCTCCATATCATATTAGCTGTTACCAAAGTAATTTAACCATGATTCCTAATTTGATTTCTCATCTCTCATTGTTCTTATTTGGCAACTACATACCTCAGACAGCATGTTCAAAATCAGGATCCTAAAGATATTTTTAAGATGTCTTATAATATAATGTTTAAAAAACGTTATATCTCGATTTTATACATAATGCTATTTGGAATGTTATTCTTTGTTGTATTATTCGGTGTTATAACTTAAGAGGTAAAGTTACCTTATAGGCGTAAAATAATACCGAATTTCGGGAATTATTTGTGGGTAAACAAATAACAGTATTTAAAAAAATGATAAAGGTCTTCATTATACATACTTTAAAAAATTAAAAAAAATTTTTTTTCAATGAAAAATGGTGCCGTACTGGCCCATTTGCGCATCCATCTTTTTTTAAAAATTTAATTTTGCAAGATTTCTCTGCCGCATTTCATCTTAGAAAAAAAATCTACATTATTTACACACATTAGACTAGGGAACTACGTAAGGATTTTTGAAAATATTGATTTTTTGTAAAATGCTGCTATCTGAAAAAAAGTGTATTTTTTTACCTAAAATTATCTTAAATAAATGTCAATTGCAAAAAATTTTTCAATATTTTGGAAAAATTCTACGTAGTTCTTTAGAGAATGTACAAAAGAAGATCGCGTTAAAATTTCAAGTCAATCAGTTGAAAAGTCTAAAAGTAATCTTGCACGCAGTTTTAAAAAAGTGTATTTCGAGAAAAACGTTTAAAGTTTTTTTCATTGATTTTTTTATTATAAAATCAAAATTTTTAAAATTTACCTTCAATCTGCGATACCTGCCCCCATATTAACTGTTCTTTCTCGAGTACATTGATGTCATCAAGTTCTTTTCTTATTAGATAATATTTATTAGAGTTTTATTAGAGTTTTATTAATGAAACAATACATGCTTACTGCGTTAAAATTGTTCGCAGCTGCGATGAAAAGGCCGCAAAGTTACATAAGATACGCAGTCGCGGCCGGTCACAATGTTAATAAACATTGAGCGTGTGAAAAAACTTTTTTTTTTAATTGTTATCTATGAAATATAAAAAGTGGTAAAAAGAACGAGCAAAATGAGAATAAACGAAAAAAAGAGGAGATATATTGCTTTATTGCGCGACTAGACTAGATATGAAAATTTGCGAATTATATAATCATTTCAGTTAAGATATAGATTAACATAAGTATATACAACATATGCAAAATTGGAGGAACGCAATCCGTTTTGTAATGTTTACATAATAAAAATTTAAACATATAAACTTTCCAATATCAACTGTGTTCGTATCATTTTGTACATTCGTATCGCTGTAACTGCAATTAATACATATACGCATAATTCGAAATAATTATATCGAATGTTTAACAAAGATATTATTGTTATTTTAATTTTGAGGCTTCCGTTATTTTCTTCCAGTATTTTCTTCAAAGAGTTATTTGTGGGTTATCTCTCCGTATCTGATATATCATTAAATGCCAACGTTTCGGTAATTTTATGACTCAGGGCGAGAAGCTATCTGACACGATTAATTTTGTCAAAAATATCTAAAGATAAGAGAACTGACTGTCTTTTTTTATAATAGCGCAATTTATGCTAATTTGTTATCATGTATATTATTAGATATATTTTGTCGATTATATCAAGTTTTCTATACTGTACCGTCGACTTGAAGATGGCCATTCTTTAATGATTTAGGAGTCATACCAACCGCCATTCATTGAAGTCACCACATCATGATCCGTTATCTGCAAGAAAAAGTAAAAGTTGTAGTAAAACTTGAACATACATTACTTAAAAAAAAAATTAGCATTAAATAATTGAAATGACTTTAAAACAGGCCTGGCCATGCGGGCCCACGGAGCATGCGAAAAGAAGAACATGCCTCCTCTTCGCTGCCTCTTCCCGTCTTTCCTTTCTGGCCCCTCGTTTCACTTATCCCCTCCATATAGCACTCTCCCGCAATGATACTTGGGCTGCGTTCGGGAAGCGCGCTATCAGCGCTATTGTGTCATTCTATCTTTATCTTTCATTAGACGTAAAACAAGGATAAAATGATGCGATAGCGCTGAGAGCACGCTCCTCGAATGCACCCCATCATTGCGGCAGAGCGCTATGTCCTACCTATGTCTTTTGATTACAAAATATGACGCGTAATTAAAGAATTGTGCAGCTGTGTATATAACTACTTTGTTAATATTTCGTCAGAATGTCAAAAGAACTTCAAATAATTTTACGATAAATTTTAGACTTTAATCAGATATAAAAGCGCCAATGAGAAGTTTAATAAAAACTTTTATTTACAAACTTTTACTTACAAAGCAAGTTCATATCGAGAATTATTGGTTGCAAACATTATTCTTATTTACATAGAAGAAAGTCGTGTCAGATAGCTTCTCGCCTGAGTCATAAAGTTACCGAAACGTTGACATTTAATGATATATCAGATACGGAGAGATAACCCACAAATAACTCTTTGAAGAAAATACCGGAAGAAAATAGCCTCAAAATTAAAATAACAAAATTTACTACTTAAAATATTTTATGTTATATTTTTTATTTAGTACTAATCTGTATGCAAGCTAATAATAGTAGCTTCGTGTTTTTTATATCTACATTTCTTATTTAAAAGTATATTATTAAGCTTATATAATTAATACAGTATCTTTTAAATTTCTCAATACGATCTGTAATAAAAGATTAATAAATACTGTTATAAACAAAATTATTTTAAATATCAATTCTACTGATATTGCAATCCCGTTTATAATATTGGATTAAAATTTAAATTATGCAAATTTTTATGGATTTTTATTTTAAACAAATATGGTGATTTCGACATATTTTCATACAAAAAAAAAACAAAATAAACAATAGAAAAAAACTGTTGATTCTTCATAGTTGCAATTATAACAACTATAGTATATAAGCTCAAGTGATGTGGCGCATAATTAACGTTTAACAAGTAGAGCGATTGCTCGATTTATTTACGTCGCAATAACTTAACTTGTTATTATTTGGAAAATGAACTCTGTGATTGGCTTATAACATCTTAAGACTATACTTAAGATGTTCTTACTTAAAAAAATCGAATGCTGACCTTGAGTCTTGAATCTTCATATTCTTATACTGATATTCATAGTATATTCTTCTCAGGTTTATATTTAAAATAAGAACGGGCTATGTTCTTATCGGTCTTAATGTTCTTACTTGCAATTTTTTATCTTAAACCGAAATTTTATAAATAAATTATAAGAATAATTCGTAAACTAATCTTCCTTGAGAAGACTGCCCCGTTAACCTTCGTGCTAATTCTTTATCTACGATCTGTCATGATTCATAAGTGAGCTAACATAAAGTGAGTTACAATTTAAATATTGCATTAATTAATTCTTTTAAGTAATCTTTTTTAAGTAATCTTTTTATGTAAATTTCTTTTTTGTATAAAATAATAACAATATACTATACTATAATAATATTAATAATAATGAAAAAAGAATGACCTCTCAACGGAAGATTCATCTATAATTGCAAATCCAGATTCATTATGTCTTTACGTATTACTTTACTATTTATATACAAATTAGTCATCAAATAATAAGTATAACGTCCATATGTCTATCATTTGATGTTTAGTCTACTACATAATAAATATAGTAGATTATATGTAATAAATATAGTAAGCTAGACATTAAATAATAAGTATAGTAAAATGTAAAAAATAAAAAGCGTAAATTGCGCTATATATTTTTTATTTTTTACTATACTTGCTTAAATGCATACAATTAATATTATATTGTTATTATTACATTATTCACTTTTCAATAGTAGATGCTATGCGAACATCGCACGTGAAGATAGTCACTGATCAGAAACCAAAACATGAAATATTTCATTATAATTTGTAAATATTTGTAATTTGTTAAATAGGTCAACGAATCATGACAGATCGTAGATAAAGAATTAGCACGAAGGTTAACGGGGCAGTCTTCTCAAGGAACATCGCATAGCATCTACACATCACATGTATATACATTTTTTTGACAAGATAGTACAAGAAACAAATAAAGAAAAATTGAAACAAAATACAATTTAATCTAAACATAAAAGTCTAAACATAAAATATTAAACATAAAAAAGTAAGTAAAACAGTTCAAGAAACAGTCAAAGAAAAGTTTAAGCAAAATACAATTTAATCTAAACATAAAAAACCTAGACATAATAAAGTAAGAATAATAAAAAAAAATAAAAACAAGATTGATATGTAAGGCTTTATATGGATGGCACAGAATAGAGCACGCTATAAAGTATCTATATTATCTCCCGTTTCAAAAAAATTTAATAATACGAGAATCTCGATATTAGTTAAATAAATAACTTAATTAACATTATGACGTCACGGTAATAACAGTTAAAAATAACATCGTAAATAACAATCATGTACAATAATATGTCATTTTATATGTTGTTTTGCTCATGCCTTGCGAGCAAGTATGTTCATTTAAGAGCACATGCATCATGCGTACATGCATAATGATTTAGCACGTATTATTATAAAAATGTTTATAAAAACGACTTACAATATAGAATCATAATATATTTATAGAGGGAAATAAAATAAGTTTTCTTTTCGGAATAATTGCTATCTGCGCGCAAAAACAAATTCCTCAATATTATTTTTTTTCCAGCCCTAGTTCACAAATGACGACTATAAATACATTATCGTATTAATTTTTGTGTTTATTGTCCATGCTGAAACAAACGCACATCTTTTTACTGCAAAAGAAAACGTACGAATTAGTATAAATCATCATTTGTTCTTTGCGCGTTTCCGCGTAATCGCTAACCGTTTCAGACCTGTCTAGTTTCTTACTACATGGTAGGGCAATTTGCATAAAAAATACCCACGCCAAACAAACACGAATAATGTGCGATGCACTTCGAAATTATGTCATTAGTCATCAGGTCACGTATTTTATCGCGAATCTGGTTACGTCGAAGTCAAATACAATAGATATCTCGTTAAATTTGACTTTTATAATCTTTGCATTCTCTAGTCTTACATATAATTTACAGGCACTAATGCACACTTCTTCCACACATAATAGACTCCTTTCATAATAGACTAAATAGATGGTTCCGCTAGGATACACGTATCATATGTACACACACACACACACACACACACACACACACACACACACATATATATATATATATATATATATATACACATACATAGTCTGACAGTTTAATGTGCGCAACTGCATAGCGATTGACAGACTCATACTGTGAGAGCATTCCATAATCTTGACATTCCGCTCTTATCGCCCCACAGAGTCAAAATTAGGGAGATCCTACTATATCTCGTTTATTGTTTGGTTGGAATATTTTTTTGAGAGACTGAGTCACGCGCGGCTGTCGAAGAGATCAAGTGAAACGATAAATTTTTTCGAACACTTTGAATATTTCTTTTTTTACAGATACAATCTTATTAAAATAATTACACGAGAATTTAATTGAACCGACATTGAGTCCTGCCTACTCGCTGCAGTCATATTGGATCCTCGAAAAAACTAATGTATTAAATAAAAAAATAAAACCTAAGTGGTACAAATTATTGTACTCGAAAAAAACTGATGTATCAAATTAAAAAATAGAATCTAAGTGATAGTATCTTTGTATTTCCATTTAAAGAAACTTCCTGTTTTAATCCAAGTGGTACTAGTTTTAATTTAAAAAAATAATAATTTGTTTTGAAATTATCATACTTGATTTAAGCCAAGTGAATCATTTGTATAAAAGATTTGATATCAATAACTGACGTCAAGGTATAATCTGATTGTATTATCTTATTCAATCATTAAAATTGATATCAATAACAGGGGCATCAAGTTATAAAATATTAAAATTGTAATTATCTTATTAAAATTGTAATAATCTTATTGAATTATTTTACTCGACTGATATGTATTATTTTGAAAATTCTATAATAATGAACCCTAATAATATTTACATCATTTGTATAAAAGATTTGATATCAAATAAATGGCGCCAAGTTTCATCCTATTATCTCGACAGTTAAATTCCACATGTATTTTGAAGAGAAAACTATTGCACTAAACCCAAGTACATATGTATATATTTCAAATATATATATGTCAATCGAATAAAAGATTTAATTACAAAGAATTAAAGAGACAACAATATAAAATGAAAAAATTTAATTTAAATCAAAAAATTTTTATGTAAAATAACTTGACGCTGTTAGACCTTGAAATAAAAACAAGAAATTTTGATTTAATAAAAAAAATAATGAAAAAATTTAAGGAACAAGGCGATAGTAGTAAAAACAATGATAATCAGCGTGTGTATATTGTTCAAGCGAGTAATGTGTGGATTAGAATTATGTGTAAGTTTTGAATTATTTCAAGATCTAGCAGCAAATTTGCTGTAAATTTACTTCATCCATAATAAATTAAATCCTGATTTTCATTAATTTATTTGCATTATATATTAATTTTGTTAATTTAATAATTAGCTTTATAATCGTAGTAGTCTAGTCGTTTTGAAATGAAATATTTTGATAATAAATGTGTATCAGTTTTAATATTATTTAATATTATATTAAGTAAAGCATGTGCATTTTTCCAGTTTAACACAGAAGTACCAAATCATTTTTAATTATTTTGATTTTTTAAATTAACATTCTTTGTTTTTTTATTTTAACAGAATAGAATTCGGAAATATTGTATTTTTATGTTATTATTTATTTATAATAATTATTTTTATTCTAAAACCTAGATAATTCTTAATCAAATTCCGATTTTTAATTTAAAAAATCGAAAAAATAATTTAGTATTTCTAGTGTAAAGGCTATTTTAGATAATTTATAATTTGTAATAGAAGAAGAATATAATTTTATTTATAATATTGCTTTATGCAATATAAAAAACATTAGATGATTTAGAAGTACATATATATATATTTTTAAATATATATTCTAAATATACTTTTTATTTTTCATGATTTTATAAATTTTATTTCGAATTTATCGTGAATTATAAATCATGTAAAATGGCCTTAATGTAGCTTTCACACAATCACACATTTCTCAAACACTTCTCAATGCTTTTTTTTCGTTCTATGTGTTCTATTCTTGTATCTATCTTTCTATCTATCCTCTATTTTATCTATATCTTATGGAAATATAAGAAATTGTTTTCTTTAATATTATATTAATTTTTATGCAAACATATTTTTTATGTATTATAATATGATAAAATAATTATTTTAACATATTGTAATATAAAACATATTGTAATATAAAAAGAAACAAATTTACCCATAAAAATTATTGCAATATCAAAGGCGATAATTTTTTATATTTTGTGACGGAAGAAACCACCACTTTCTCGCGGTTTCCGTTGAACAATAATGTGTATGTCATTTATTTAAAAAAAAGAAATACAGAACTGCTAATATTATTGCAAAAATAACTTCTTTGATTTTGTTATTTTACTATACTATATTTTAATTTGCTATTAAAAAATAACAATAAACATTGTTCTTGTTTTATGCAATAAGATTGTCTTCTGAATAAATTATAAATGATTTTCATGGAAAAAACATACACGTTGGCCAAGAGTGAATTTCTGTTATTCGTTTATTATTTATATTCTTTTTATTTTTTCTGTAATTTTTTAAATTACTTTATATTTTTTATATACATAATAAAAAATTCAATTAATTTATAATATATTGTAATATATTGATTTCAATTAATTTTTATTTTTAAATCTAATTAAAAAGCATATAGTGTTTCGCGCCAAGTGCAACAAGAAAGTTACGAGGCGACGAACTTCGCTAGCCCGATAGCCTAGGGATGCGTTCCGATATTCACTGCGAGTGCTCAAAATCTATAGCATACGTAAGGCGCATATAGATATTGAGTACTCGCAGTGAATAACGGAACGCAGCCTAAGTTAACTTTTACGAGACAACGTAACTGTAAGTAGCTATAGTATAAGGAAGAAAGAGACAGCAGATTGTCTGCGCTCTTCTAATGTTCTTCTACCGCTAGTCGAACAGTTGAGTGCATACGTACACGGATCCTTCTCTGTGTCATCCCTTCCACACGCTGTGATGAGATACCGCGACCCGAAACTGACAGAGTCTGGCTGAAATAAAATAAAATTGATGAGATGAATTGAAGAGATAAATGATGATAAAAATGTTCCAATTACTATTACTTATCTAACACTATTTGCCTGTGGCCATAGATAAGCAACAGTATAAAATGAAGTTGCTTTTTGAGCGTTATTTTAGTACATAACATCATTTTATCGTATCGCTGCTACTTTGTAAGTATACTAAAATTTTAAAAATTTAATGTTTAACTGTAAAAATTGTATTTCTCGTACAGTTTTATTTTTAGTTTTTAAAAATTAATTATTATACATCTTCATTTGTTGTATTTTTATTATATTATGCAAAAACATCTTTTTGGTATTTTATATATTTTTTGTAGAAAAAACATATAACACAGTCATCATACATTACATAAGATTGTTACATAAGATTGATTCTTATTTTTTTTCATATTGATGATCTGTATATTAAAATTAAATCTTATGATCATAAAATTTTCATTACAGTGCCACTTTTATTCTATCTATTTGCATAAATGTTTTTAATTAAAACCTATTTATTTCTTCAAAAACTATTCATTTTTCTTCAAATATTTTCTTTTTGGAGTCTTCTGGATTTCAAGAGATCTTACTCTCGCATGTGCATATGTGTGTGTGTGTTTTTTTGTGTACATAACAATAATTAAAAAACAATTTTAATACGTGTCCATCGTAAAGCTTTTTTAATTTGAGGCTACAGACAATGATTGTATCCAAGACGAAATTGCTCGAGGAGCAGGATGAATGCAACTGATTGGAGCTATTATGTTAAATCGCTTGGCGAGCAGGCTGGCTGCTTCGTCTAGTTTGAACACGGTCAATAGATGTGCTATACATAACAAACATGATAACAAATCAGTTAATTTTTTAAAACTTTTTCGAACGAGAGGAAGAATTGTTAAGGAATAAAGTTAAATAATAATACAATATTTTTACTTCTACTAAAATGTACTAAAATAATAAAATTGTTTAAAAATAAAAACAATTGTTTGTGAGAAACTTATAATTTAAGTAAAATAATATAATATTTTTACTGAAAAATAATGAAATTGTTTGAATAATTTAATAAAATTAAATTTAAATAAAAAAGAAATTTAATTAAAAAATTTATTTAAGATAAAGATAAATATTTTATTTAAAAAGTCAAATAAAATTGTATTTCTTAGAGAGAGTTCAAACATTGGCTTAATTAGATTATTCCAATGAATAAATATCTTTGAAAAATTCAGAAAATTTGTTAAACCTAAAAAATATTTATGCAGTATCGACATGAATTTTTTTGCAAGTATATTGCAAATATGTTGCATAAATATGTCCTACTTTTGTTGAAACTAGAATTATAATTATTAGATCAGTGCAAAAGATTTTTGCCGATTTTTTACAATTTTTTTGCAATTTTTTATTACAATTAAAAAAATCGATTCAATATAAATTAATCAAAGTATTTTCCATTGCTTTCCACAATTTTTTTTCCATTTTTTTCCATCTTTCTGTAATTCATCCTTTTCCACAGGGCATCTGGAGCATTCTTTGTCACTGATATCAAAATCACCGTTTTTAAATCAATTCGCACATGTTCTAATAGCTATAACATTTTCACACAAGAAAAGCACAGACAATAAGAACAGGGAATAAGGCACAAGCAATAGATTTCAGTCAATCAGAAATTGCTGTACATAATTTCTGGTAGATTCAAATCTATTGCGTTATTCCCTGTTCTTATTGTCTATGCTTTTCATTGTGTCTAGATGCTAAATTTATTAAAATTTAATGTATTATATAAAAGTTTAATTTGTTATAATATATAAAACCAAATTATAGTTACATGTATTTATTTATATTTCATTTATTATTCTAATATTGAAATACTTATATTTTACAATCAATATTAAGTGAAAAATATAATATTTATATTACTTAATCATATACATAAACATATATATAATATGAAAAAAGAAATATAAATTTGAGAAAAATATACTTGGATAAATAATTTTCAAATATAATGAAGATATTGCATCTATTCTCCTGTGTCATCTGATTCATTCTATTCACTTTCTGAAAAATTCTCTGAAGATGTATTGTTGTTGGATTTCAATGTATTATTTTTTTGAAAATGTGAAATGTGAAAATTTGTATTGTTGCATCTTGTTGTAATGAATCAGTTAATCTTTGCTTGATTTTCAGTTGATACAAATTCTATTTGATCGTTCTCATTAACAAAAAATGTATTTATTTGTTGAGAATCAGATGTAAAAGAAACAGATGATGACGTTGAAATATTTTTAACTTTTTTTCTTYCACCATGCCAATCCCGAGCATTTGATAATACTTTTCCTAAACAACTCAAAATTTCTTTTTCAGATAACGACTTCTCCTTAGAGGTTTTATTTAATATTATCACATCTAGAATATTAAAAATCGAATTTAATTAAATCAAATAAAATATAGTATAATACATACAAAGAAAAAATATGAAAAATATATCTACCTTTCATGCAATGATAAAAGGCCATATTGCATATAATTTATTATTAATTTTTTTATTATTAATTTTTATTATTATTAATTTTTTTATTAATTTTTATTATTATTATTTATTATTAATTTATTATTAATTATTATTATTAATTTTTTGAACTAATAAATTTCATTATGATTTCTGCTGTGATAAATTTTTCTAACATATTTACTAAAGACTTAGTAACAACTTGCTCTTTATCCAAACAATTTTTATCATATTATTCTGAAATAACAATTTAAAAACGGCCAAATACGGTCAAAGCTAGGTGTCAGTGCTCAATAATAATTCTATTTTTATTTAAATTAAATTATAATCTAGTATATTCAAACTACGCGCCGAATCATTTGTGACTTTATTTCTATTCTAGTTTAGAACTACGTTATATGACCGGCAGTGTTCGGCGCGTAGTTTGAATATACTAGATTATAATTTAATTTAAATAAAAATAGAATTATTATTGAGCACTGACACCTAGCTTTGACCGTATTTGGCCGTTTTTAAAATTGCTATGATGTTCTCATATATCGGTCGAAAAAGAAATTTGTTATTCTGAAATAATATTTGAAGATATAATCAGTTGCACTTATTACAGCATAACACTTACAGTATTACAAATAAATATATATTATAATTAAAAATTATCAAATATTTTAATTTTGCTTACCACATCTGCTCGTAATTTATCATCATTTTTAAGCCTTCTCATTAAATTTTTATGAACTCAGCTAAATTGTCAATTGGCCGAGAAAAACTAAGACTGAGAGAATGTATCAGCGTTACAAATTGAAGTTTTTTTTCTTTCCATTAACTTGTTTTTTACGCTTATGACTGTTCTTTTTGTATATTTTCTGACTGACTTGAATTAGGATGTTTATCACTTATGTTTTCATTTGCTTCGGATAATGCAATCACATTTTTTGAAATTATTTGATACAAATATTATACAGAAATATTTTAAACTAATACTTTTCACGTCAGCGCATTACAATCTTGATTTTCTCATCGTAGGTAAATTGAGTGAACATAGATTTTCAATATTAATAAAAGTTCGATCCAATATTTGTTGGTCGCTCTCCACGCTGAAGGGACTGTTATGTCTAGTATTATCTTTTTTTTTTAAAGAATCTATAAAAATTAATTTAAGAAAAATGTTTTATAAGAAGATCGAAAAAATATAGTACAGATAATATTATTTGGTAAATAATATTATTATATTTTAAAAAATTATCAAGGTATGTTGAATTAGAAGCTCCCAATTTTATTTACTTCCATTATATTATTACACAATAATTTCTGCTTTTTGTTAATCCTTTGATACGAATAAATTTATATCAGATGGAACTTTTTTTTTTAAACTTCTTTTTTCTTTTCTTTAATTGAAAGTTATTATTTTTAAGTGTAATTTCTAAAAATGATAAAAAGACAAATAAGTTGTGATAGTTTACAAATAAATAGAGATGTTTTTTCATACAAACAAATATATCATTTAATAACAATTTAAAAAATATCTAATATATATTTTAATATTAAAATTACTCYAATTATTTACATCACATATTAATTTCCATTAAAATAATGAAGCTAAAAATTCATTGTTTAGAAAGACTTTCGAAAATCTGGATTTTGGAAATTAAAATCTTAATACAAAAATAAGTCATTACCTTTGAAGGAACCATACAACAGTATGTCTAATAATTGTACAGAATTAAAATAACAAAAAAGTACTCAATTAATCTTCGTAATTTTACAAGATATTTTACAAGTAACGAAAAAACAAGTCTATTGTAATGTATGCACTGTTTAGAAAATTCATTCAGTTATGTCTAACAGAATGCCAGACTGTCTCAAAAAAGCACATGTCATAAAGTTTGTATGTATTAAATGTCAAATGAATGAAATAGATGATGCATGAGAATGCGAAAGCTATAGAGAATGAAAAATGCTAAGTGGAGATGAGTAATACCAATACCTCGCTTCTATTATTTTAAATAATAGTCCGGTATCGTTATATTGTTGCGCAGCTTTTTTACCCTGTAGAATACCTGTGTAACGACAATATAACGATATTGACACTGTCGTTAAAAGTTACAGAGTCAGAATACGGTTATACAGTTATACTTATGTTAGTAAAAACGTAAGAAAATGATTATGTTTATTCGGATGTGATCGTATACTTAAACTAATTTTTATTAGAATTTTTGCCAAGGAATTTAACTGTTTATTTTACTCTTTATTGCTGAGATTCTACAAAACGCAATATCAATTTTCTTTAACAATATTGGACATTCATATGCAATATAAATTATCTTGAGATTTTGAAGGACTTATAACTTATATTTTTATTATCCATTTTACGTACGGCCACCTTTTTTTTAGATCTTCAGCTAATTTTTTAAATTTATTTTGTTTAACGAAAGACTCTGCTTTTCTTTCAGCTAAAGTGGTATCATTATCAGATTCCAACGTAAATATATATTCTTCTTTTTCTAAACGTACAAGTTTGTCCAATGCTTCTGTATATGTTTCTGTTAGAAATGGACAATGTATTTATTTTATAAACATGCAATACATAAGTTATAACAGAAATTAATACATTACTAGTACGTCTTTTTAAATTCACGGAATAGACAGGCCAGTTAAGTTATTTATATTTTCTGATGTATATGGTGGACTTAATCGTGTGCAACATTTCTTAGTTGAGAATTGTAATGCACCCAAAGAGTAGAAACAATATCAATTTTTTAAATAAAAGGCCTTCTATCTTTTGTTATAAATTTCACTAATGTATACATATATGAGTTTTCTTATCGTCCATATCTAGCAAAATAGCATTTTAATATTTTTAAAAAATTACAAAATAGATAATATGCTCGAGACGATCAAATCAAATCAAATAAGAAATTTTTACAAATGTAGTAGAAAAAAATTTCCGATAATACTCGAATTTCAAATTTGCATATCCTTATTTAATGGAATTTATTGAATGAAACAAATACTAGTGGAAAAATAACTAATAATAGATAATTATACACATAAACTACTCCTATTATTCTTGAGAATATTTTATAAAAATATGAGTACGAATTAATAATATAATCTTCATTCTCAAAAAACTCACTTTAGTTTGTAGAGTACAGAATAAATGAGCTATAAATATGTTCAAGTAGAACTGTAAATAGAGTTGATCACGATGGCTGTGAGAAAGATTATGATAAACGTGTTAGAGCCAGTGTGCTATTGCATCATTCTGAATTGGTATATAGATATTCTTTTCTGGCTCTTGTCGCTAGTATAGATAGTAAACTGTATAGTATAAATCAAAGATTAAGAAATATACACTGATCCTTGTGCATAGGCCGCATTCGAAGAGTGCGCTATTAGCATGTTATTGCGTTATTCTGTCTTTGCATTAAGCTGGTTCGACAATTGTCGTAAGGCGATCGCGAGCTTGTCAATTCAAAAATTGCTTTCAGATTGGCTGTCGCGACAAGCTAACTATCGGCTTGCAACTAATGACTCCGGCAGACTGGCGCGATTAACGTTGTACACGACGAGCGCTGATAGCACTCTCTCTGAAAGCTCTTATAGAATGTAAAACATAAAAAATGCAATTGAATCGATATTTTTGATTGTTTGTGCCATTTCATTTATCACAATTACTGTAAATATTAAGTTTTAAAAGTTGAATTATACAGATTAAGAATTTCTAAATACTTCAAAAATTTTAAATATTGAAAAATATGACTTACATTAAATAGATAAATGTTTCATTAATAACTTTTAAATTAAATTAATTATTTATAACAACGGCATAATAAACAATATGCAACATGCAATAACAGAAAATGAGGGGGGAGGGGGTGAAAGTCGCTTCGCGTGAAAAGTCGAAACCCATGTGCAACAGTACAATTATGGAAATTATGCGCCCCTGAAGCAGGAGGTAGAGGTCACTCAGAGTCACAACCTTGACAACATATATCAAACATTGGAGGTGGTTCCTCTTTTCTAGATATTTACTGGAAAGATATAATTTAAGTCTAAATATCTCAGAAACTATAAAAGACTGCCACCTGTTGTTAAGGCAAAGTTACTCAAAATCATGATTTTGACAACATATATCAAGATCAAGGTCATCGGCGCGATGAATTTTAATCTGAATAATTATCAATTTTTTTACTGAATTTATATCTTTTTTATTAAAATGCATATTTTATATATTAAAGTAAATAATACATTATATATATTTATTCAAAATTTTAAGTGATAAGCAAAAAGTAATAAAAAGACCATCGAATGAGCCATCAAATGGTTATCATAGGTCAAAAGTTTATTAATATAAATGATATAAAATTCAAAGACAAAACGTTTCAACTTCACAGAATCTTCTTCAGTATAATATAATAAGTTAGTATAAAAGAGAATAAATAAGAAATAGAAAGAAAAAAACGATACATTAGATTCTTGTACAAATGCTTGTAAAGATTGCGATACCTATGTAGGCCAAACAAAAAGATAGTTAAAAACAAGAATTATCCAAGATTATATAAGATAATTATACAAGAATTATCCAAGATTATACAAGATAATTATACAAGAATATATATAAAGAACACAGTAACAACATTAAATTAAATTCTTCTAAACATTCAGTTATTTCTGAATATATTTTGCAATTCTCATACATCTTTGATTGGGATAATGATTCTTGATTTCGAACCAAATTTTTATAAGAGGTCGTTATCGGAAATGATACACATTAAGAAACAAAAAATGAATATCAAATCGATACTAAGTTACTTGATAATTCATATTTTGGCATTCTTGATCAGCTTTCTAGACTTTAAAGAGCAGTTTCCGAATATCTAATTTTATTATACTATATTGTACTACAAACCACTTCTATATTGATGTTACATCTTGTCACATACGCATACTATATCATAGAACACTAAAAACACATTGTCTTGACCTTACTATATAGGACTCTCTCAGATATTATATTTATCAATATGTCATGTCATCTGTCATTTGCGAGTTTAATGTTGTTAAAAACAGAAGATTTGTGGAAACCACCGTTTTATATTTTTTAAATTTCCGATTACGACATAAGATCACGATTTTACATTCTGACTAATTGAGTAAGTTTTTACAAAAAATTCTTTTTTGCTCTTTTTTCCTCTTTGTATTTTCATTATATAAATCTTACAAGTCTTCTTCGTTATAGAATTCATTCTTTATCCGGTCACGAACTACATTTTTGTTTTTATTTCTGGACCAATCTACCAATCAATATCATGGATTTAATCTATTCTCGCCATCAAACGAAGAGTTTTTTCATAATTGGTTATCTAATTTTATTATATGACCTTTACTATATGACTAACTACTATTGAGTTCGTTAATCCTTATCCCCGCTTCATCTCCGTAACATAAACCCCGGTGAGGACCCATTGGACCCCAGCTTCTTTTGAAAGTTTCTAGAAATTACTCTATTCATTTTTTCGTCTTGAAAAAAATCATAGATACTCTTCAAAGTATGCTGAATCAATAATTTTTCGAAGTCAAATTTTTTATTGTAATATGTAAAAAAAATCGTGAATTAAGAGATTTTTCTTACTTAAAAGTGCGCTCAAATTTTTGCTGGGATCTCATGGACCCCAGGTGAGGTTTAAGGATTAAATTACAATGTTAAATAATCGTTATCTTATACAGCATTATAATTATTATCACAAATTTTCGTTCGTTAAACTTGCGACGCTGCGTTACCCATAATGACTTTGTAATGTGTCTAACGTATCTCTTCTTTCTTTCTATTTCTTATTTATTCTCTTTTATACTAACTTATTATATTATACTGAAGAACTCTGTGTTGTCAAAACGTCTTGTCTTGGAATTTTATATTTGTTTATATTAATAAATTTTTGACCTTATATAGCAACCATTTGATGCTCATTCGTTGATCTTTTTACTACTCTTTGCTTTGTATAACACGAGCCGTATCCAACTTTGTTTATTTTAAGTGATAAGATATAAATACCGCATTATAATGTATTTCTTATTTATTCGAACAAATTTAGGATATCCAGACAACGAGTTTTGAAAATATAAGATATTACAGTGATTCATACGATTTGATAATTAAAAGGAAGTTGAAGAAAATTGAATTGATCAAACCGACTAATCATAATGATAATCACTATATCGTTAATTATTTTTATCATATTGGTTATATTAGTATATAATTATTACGTACATTTCGGAAAGAATGGTCGCCTTATCAATCATATACCAGGACCACGAGGTTATCCAATTTTTGGAAATATATTACAATATCTGGGTTCACGAGGCAAGTTAAAACTTCGTATAAATTTATATAACTTAAACATTTGCTGTCGCATACGTGTGTAAAAGTAATACTTGTAAATTTTTCACTCCGAGATATATAACTATTAATTGTCGAATGTTTGATAATTACTTAAGTTTATCGATTCTTTTTTATATATTCATTCTTTTAGTTGTTGAAATTATTTGAGAATCGATAAAATATATTAAATATGACAATAAAATCACGTATTTTTCTGATATAATTAAATAAATTAATTCGTTAACATACGTAACATATTGTTACAACGTAACTATTGTTACAAATCGATAGCCAGTGCAAGTCTAAGGCACGGATGTTCATGCGACAAATCAAATTTTATCATTTAGATAATTATATACTGTAAAAATATCGATTTTGATTTCTATTAATCGGTTTTAATCTCTCTGATAATAAAATCTTTGGCAGATTCTTAGCGAATGAATTCACCAAAGGCTAAAGGAAAATCTCATTATTTGTATCTCCAAATTTGATTTGTCACACGCATAACCGTATTCCAGAATTGCACCATCGATGTATAACTATGTATTTTTCTATCAATATTTATTATTCTGTGTATTACGTTTATATTATATTATACACATGCATATTTTAGAGGAACAATGGAACATTCTTACTACTCTAATTGATCAATACTATCCTATTTTTAAAATTTGGGGATTTTTTTGGCCTTTTGTATTCATACGTCACCCAGATGATCTACAGGTAACGAAATATAAAAGAAATTCAATTTTTTATAATTGAAGTATTAGCAATTTAACTATTTCTTATTTATTTTTATTTTACAAAAATATGTTTATAAGTAAAATATCTTTTAGAAATGATCGATTTGAGATAATTTGAAAATCAATTAATTTATTATTTACACTGAATTAAATAATGTTTGATTCTTTCTTGTTGATTTCAGACAATACTAAGCAGTAAGAAGCACATCGAGAAAAATTATGATGCTTTCTTTCCTTGGGTAGGAAATAGTCTTTTCACTAGTAAAGGTAACGTAATACGTGATGAATTTATTAAATGTTGTTTTGGCTGCTTTCCATTACATTGATAACAAAATAAATTTAGGTACAACTAAATTTAAATATTTTAGACAATAATATAATCAAGGATATACAGAGATCAAATTGTCACAGTTATCATAAGATATTATGATAACAATATTATTATTACAATATTAACAATATTAAATATTAAATATTTTGAATGATAACCTAAAATAATAATATGTAATAAACCTTATGTAATAAACCTTATGTAATAAACAATAATAAATTAATTTAGACGAAGTTAGATGGACATAATTAAAGAAATGGCTATGCACAGCAATGGCTACATCTGCTACGCACGAGCGGCGCGATGTTGCTCAATTCCGCGCGCGTCCAGAGACGCGGGGCGAGCATACATCGTCGAGCGCTTGCATTTGGCGATTGGCCGGACGGATATGTCCTTATTCAGCGTAGTTAACTATTGAATCAATTGCAAAATAGTAGAGGATTTTTTTTACTTAGTTTAACGTCCTCAACCTGCACACGAGAGCTGAAGTGGCTGGTACCTCACACCCTGTATCTATATAATTTCAGTTTTTTTAAATTGCGCGCCGCTTACTGTCAAACTTAAAACGTAATTATAGGTTGAAATAATAATTTCAACAAATTAATTGATCGTTAGCTTGGTAATAACGCTGATATCATCCTAAAATCTGTAAATTTATTTATATTTAAAAAAAATTTATTGCGAAAATCAGGAGATTCCAAGTTCAATCCTGATTGAGGTATAATTTTTCGCTGAGATCTACCGATCTCGCCGTGATCAACCTTTTCCTTAATTGTCTTATATAATAACCTAGACAACACAAAGTCCAAAATTGAGGCAGACGTCTTCAAGACGCCTTTAAGACATCTTTTAATCTCTCACAAATATGTCTTGTATTCCGATTTTGAACTTCGTGTTGTCTAGGAAATTTAAATTTTCTTTGCATAAAATAATAAGTGCGGCACTATAATATAAATGTAAATGCATGTGTAATCACTTTTATAAAAAGTTTTAATATCTTGAAGGATTGATCAAATCTTATCACACAAAAATTTGTTATAACTTTTAATCAGAATAATATTTTACATAATAATAATTATAGTTCTACGTTTTCATGTATTACATAAATGTTTGTAGTTATTTATGTCAATATCTTAAAAAAACATTAAAAGTTTCGTAAAAGATGTCTTTGTCCCATTTTAGTATTTTATAGTACAATGCTTCATCACATAAATTTAAATGCATAACAAGCAAAAATAAATATAAAGTAATTAATAGTAATTAAAAAAAAAAACAAAAATTAAAAATTAAATAAAAAAATTTGACTAATTTCATAACAATATTTATTTCGAAAAGATTTATCTTTGATTGTGTGTTCTGTTGTTTATGTTCTAGGTGCTAAGTGGCATTCGCGGCGAAAAATATTAACTCCTACATTTAATTTTAATATATTGCAACAGTTTGTTGAGATTTTAATCAAGGAAGGTGAAAACATGACGAAATCTTTGAAAAATAGAGACACGATTGAAAAAGATTTAATATCGTTTGTTAGTGAATATACGCTAAATGCATTATGCGGTAATGTATTTTGTTCTTATTTTATTATAATTAAAGAATAATTGGAAGGCAAAATGCAATTATTTGTTATTTAAAATATCGACATCAATAGAGATCAACAATATGTAATCTTCAGTTATAGATATTTTTGAAATATACTGTTGCGTCCGGGGAGAGTAGTCGCTTAACTAGGATTGCACGCGCACTCGCGAGAAATAATTTGAGACTTTTTTAACGAGAATAACTTTAATCAGAGTTCGAACAGAGGGAAATACAGATCTATCTGAGAGTAACAGACTTTCTCACAATATCTCAAAATCACCGTTTTTACAACGCGTTGCTCGCAAAGCTTTTTCTCCTTTGTTGCCTCGCAACCGCGTTTCTTTTTTCAAACAGCCGTTTCCGCCATGAACGGAATAATCAGGCGTCAATGGAATTCTTTGCGACCGATCAATATTATGGATCGATCGTATCAACTGACTCTCTCCGAGCATCAGGGGCGCAACATACATGTATGATAGAATATGTCATATTTTAACAAATGCGTTTGCAGAAACTGTCATGGGCACATCTCTAAGAGATCTCGGTGCGTTTCAACAACAATATCGAAAAGCGGTTCATCGAATGTGCGAACTTATAACATATAGGTAATTTAAAATGTAATATAGGTAATTATAAATGTAATACATGACTACCCGGAAAAAAATTATATATATATGTGTGTATATATATATATATATATATATATATATATATATGTATATATGTGTGTATGGACATATTTTATATATAATTATATATAATTATATATAATAATTGTGTATAATTTTATATAATTATATATGAAACATTTTTTCCTGGATATCTTTTCTCTCTTTATATGTACAAAATTGTTGAGGGTTACATAAGTAAATTATTTGTAATAAAAGAAAGCTTTTTTACAAAATAATATTAACTATGTTTTAAAATAGTATGCTTTTCATTCAATAATTATGGTTCAGATTAACGAGACCTTGGCTGAACGATTGGATTTTCTCATTGACTTCGAAAGGTAGAGAGCAGAAGAAGATTTTAAAGATATTACATGAATTTGGTGAACGCGTATGTAAAAATTGCATTTAATATTATATCTAAATATCATTTTGATAAAATGATTACAATAAAATATTCTATAATTTTTGTATCAGAATATTATAAGATGAATATTGGCAAAATGTTGTTAATATATTTATATAAATTATAGAAAAAGAATTATGTATATATATATATATATATGTAAAATATTATATTTATGCAGATTCTTACGGAAAGGAAATTTTATCATGAACAAACCAAAGGTCAATCTTTGAAAATCTTTGATAATGTTATATTGGCAGAGGCAGATGATATAGAAACAAGTGGAAGTACGTAATGTAATTGAAAGCTACCTTAAATTTGGTTGGTGTAATGTAAATTATTATCAATTATTTTACTATATATTAATATAGTTTAAATTTTAAACATAATTAATATTATATAATAAAAATGTCATAGAATAATTAAATTTATTCTATTCTTAAATTAAATTTATATTTATATACATATGTACTTCAACTTCACTTTAGTACAAAGAAAACGGCTTGCGTTGCTGGATTTTTTAATAGTGGCCTCTCAAGAAGGTCTTCTATCCGATTTAGATATCAGACAAGAAGTTCATTCTTTTATGTTTGGAGTACGTATTTTCAATTTTTCTTGGTCTTTTATGAATTATTTGGATGCATACATATATCGATAGTATGATTACAGGGTCATGACACTACATCGAAAAATCTGAGCTTTCTGTTAATGCTATTAGCTGAGCATAAGGATATTCAGGTATTTATTATTAAACTACTACTATTCTAAGAAAAAATTAATTAATTCAGTAATTCAAGATATTATTTATTATAAGTTAAAAAATATTAAATTTTTGTTTTTTAAATATGAATATGTATGCAATGAACAATTTGCTTTTCGAATTATCGATATAAAAGAAATGTGTATATAAGTATACATTTCATTTTTTTAAATTATATTATACAGGATGATTCATTTTAATTTCCTCAAGCAAATATCTCAAAATAAAGATGAAAGATATAGAGAAATGTTTCAGACAAAAGTTGAATGAAAACAAATAAATGGAAAATCAAATTTCTAAAAAAAATCAACTTTTCAGGTTCTCATAAAGGTCATCACCATTTTTTAAAATGGGATGTTTTCTTTTTTACATAATATAATTTCTGTAATTATTTTGCATATAAAAATATTAAAGTAAAAGTAACAGTTTACAAAATATTGTACATTTTATTTGGACACATTTTGACATAATAGATAAAATATCTTCTAAATTATTTATTTTTTGATAACTGTATCTTAATACTTTTATGCACAGATTAATGAAAAATCTGAGTTTTCTATTAATTTATTGTAAAGAAAACACAACTTTTTATACAAAAAATTATACAATTTGTAATACGCTCTTTTAAAAAGATTACAATTATGTGTTTTTCTTACATTGATTCTTCTAATTATTCTGTGCATACAAGTATTACTATACAGTTACTAAAAAATAAATATTTCACGAAATGTTTTATATTTCATATAAAATAAAAGTATGCTATAATGAAATGTAAAATATTTCTCAATATTTCTCAAACTCTTAATTTTTCGATAACTCTACTTTAACATTTTTCATGCAGAATAACTAGAGGAATTATATTATGTAAAAAAAAATCATACAATTTTATTTAAAAAAATGATATTCTTTACTTTGATAAAATTTTTGAAAAAAATTGATTGATTTTTCCTTATATTATTTGTTCTCTTCAAGTTGTAACGATGTACCCTTCACAAAGCAATCACATCGTTCCCGGCTACCCTGCCGAATGCCCTGCCAAATATCCGCGGAGCGAGAAGGGCGCGGTGCGCCCGACCTTTTTCTAAACGTTGCGATCGACAGGTCGCGCGTCCGTTAATGCTCGGCGCTAACTCCGCGTCCAACCACTGCCGATCGATCCTTCTCCAAGGGATCCCTCTCCGTACCGTCCCACGTCTACCATTAGTACCGCCGAGAGGGAAATCGATCGGCTAAAAGATCCGTATAAAAATCGGATCAAAATCCTGATCAAGTCACTCCGCCGCGAGTCGGCACTCCTGATACCGCTGAGCGAGCACTCCGGAACCTAACTTCCCGAAAACGACGAAGCGAGACAATGGTAAAATGTTCTCTGTCTCGATCGAGCATTCTCGGTATCTTCCCCGCAATTCCTAGAAATCCAGGCAAGCGTCAGCAAGAACCAGGGCGTAGAGCGTTCTCTGCCTCCACCGAGCGTTCTTGGCAGTCGGCCGCTCGAACCGATCCCGCTATGGTCAAGAACAAGAGAATAGAACGTTTGTTGCTTCCGCCGAGCGTTCTCGGCAGCTCGAGCTGTTTCTGTCCTTCCGCCCACGCTTTACGAGGACCTCGCTCAGCATCCACCGCGATATCGCGCATCCCGCGCTTCACGCACGATAACCACACACGTCATTAGTAAGTCGCAATAATCTCTCGCGACCGCCCGCGTTGTGATCCGCGTATTGCTATAATTTCGTCTGCGCTTGCGTCCCCGCGTGCGATCGCTGCACCACGAGCTCCGACGCAGCTCCGATCGAAATTTAGAATCTTTATTATATCTATCAACTGATTGTAATTAAAGTAATTAAAGTTAAATTAGCAATAAACTGTATTCACGTTTAATTATCAAACGACGAGTTGTCTCTCTCTCTCTCGGTCTCTTTTCAACCCGGCCCCGCGACGAGCTAATCCGCAGTAATACGAGAAAAGCAGGCTTTTATTTATAATCTTCGTTTTCCCGTATCTTTAATAATTTTTGAGATATTTGTCTGAGAAAATTAAAACAAATCATCCTGTACGTATGTATAAAGGAGATTCTGGAATTCATTGCAGAATTCGAAACAGATCGCCGATATATTCTTTAACATATTTATTATCACGCATCACATATGTGTAACATTGTTGATTATTCATATAGTATATACAAATATATGATTATTCATATGTGTACAAATTGATTACCAACTATCAGTTGTTGTTAATCAACCATATTATCAATTATTGTTGATTACTCATATATGTTGATTACTCATATATATGTTTTATATGTGTACAAGTTGTGCGACATATTATGTAAAACTGTTGCAAGAAAGGCATGGGCGAGGCGATTTTCCAATTTAACCATAGCGAACGTATTAATAAAGTTTGGCTATTTTCCTTTTAGTGACAAATTGATACAAACATTGTTCTATCTTCTTGGCGTTCAATATAACAAAAACAGAATAATATTTGTGTCGACTGTGTTTCCTAAAAGGAAAAGTCATTGTGTTCTTTAAAGTTATTTTGTAATGTTCAAATAAAATACTGTTACAGAAAAACAAATGTACTATTTTAGATGTAGCTTGCAATATAGAAATATCAAATATAAAATAAGATTTGAACGTTGACAAGAATATACTTTCATATATTGAAGATGGCTTAAAGGAAAACCAAAACATCTGTAAATATAGATAGAAATAAATTACATTAATTGATTACGCTCTGTTAACTGCGGCATTGCTGTTATTAGCCCTTCTAAGATTGATTTCTAAGATTGACTGCAAATAATAAAATGTTTCGTCGATGTTAAGTTGTAATTGAGTTCACACTCGTGGTCAAAAGCTAAGCTTGCCTTAAATATAAGTCAATCCTATCTCTACATATATTTGATTTCAATCATTTCATTATGATAAATTACTCAAAATAACATGTCGCATAATATTAGAAACTTTTCTTTTAATTAATAATACATCACTTAGATTTATTCTTTCGAGCTAAAAAATACTAAGGGAGTAGTCTAGTGTAAACACACATTTTCACATATGTTTCATTTTTTTTGAATTAAATTTATAAAAATGGTAAATGTACAGAGCTAATATTTTGTACTCACATTTATTCATATTTGAAGTAACACTTCAAATTTTTGCTTTTTATTGTAAATTGTACAAAATACACATAGGTCATGTCGAAATCATTTTCTTATCGGGCATGGTAATTGCTGCCGTTCTCGTCATCAGAAAATTAATGCATTTTTTTAAATTTTATTCTTTATGAATGTGATTATCATTCGGTCCTCTAAAAATAATTTGAAAAAAATTGACAAAATGGCGGCGCTTGAAAAACAGTACTTCGATTTTTACTAAAAAATTTTCACTTCTCGCGGGCGGGAAAAATAGTAATTTTAAAGAGATCGAAAAGTTGAAGGGCCAAGCGATAGGCCAAGAGCCTAATATGTATACTATGTGTGTG
>JANQDE010000087.1:301972-313692 GCA_037157785.1 Cephalotes varians
AAAACAAAATAATAAAAAAAAAGTTTTATACAAAAGTTATAGGATTTCAACAAATATATCAAATGGCAATACCCATTTAACATAGAGCGCAAGTATGGAGGAGTTTTTAGTCAATTTTAAAATTTTAAATAGAAATACTCTACTAAACGTTCATTTTATTTTGTACTCATGTATACACTTGAAATCTGATTTTTTTCCTAATATTTTTTAACTTTGGACTCACTTTATAATAACTTCTGATTATTTCTTTGACATCTATTCTATTCTTATCAATTTGACCATGTTTGGAGGAATGATCAGTCTTATCTATCTATTTGTCTACAACTTTTATAATATTTTCCTGTGGCACGCACTTTAGCATCGTGACGCGCGATCGGGAACGCCAACTTTAACGCGAAACCCAGCGTTTTCCACTACGCGATTACGCGAGAGCGTTAATCCGTATTGTTTTTTTTCCAGCAGATCGTGCGCGAACGCGGACGATCGGACCAGTGTGTAAAACAGTTCAAAAAAAGAGATAGAGAGAACAAGAGAGAAAAAGACAAAATAACGGATAGGATTTATTCTGTTGCGAGATGAAGAGAAACAGAGAGAGCGAGAGAGAGAGAGAGAGAGAGAATAAAAGAGAGAGAGAGAGAGAGAGAGAGAGAGAGAGAGAGAACAGCGAGAGAGGATCGCATCGCATTCGAGCTCGCGGGTATGCGTCGGGCGTTTTTAATGCGTGTTACCCGACGGAACCACAATCCGCTTTTGCGGCGGATGCCGGTGCTGTCCGTCGCTCGCCAGTTGGCGGTTTCCGGTAACGCGCTTTGGCCCAAACCAACAGGCATGCCTGATTTCGAAATTGCAAAACATTTTCACACTCTTGTGATTCCAGCGCCCCCACTCCCCCCCACTTCCTTCCTCCTTTCCCTTCCCCCTATCGTGCCATTGCACACACGGTGCCACCTTTCGCTCTCTTTGCATTTCCCGATTTTTTTCGTTCCTCCACGCGTGCACATCGTCGCTTAAAATCACGCATACTTCTAAAACGCGCTTCGCCATGACGCGCTCGAAAAACGCGCGTCATCGCCGCGCGAAAACGCATCGCGCATTCACCGAACGCCATTAACGCAAAAAAAATGCTCGGATCTGTAACAAAAACGAAAACGCGACTAACATTCCGCGATGGTCAGTTCAGAAATTTGTATTAAAGAACATAAAGAATTATATATTAATTTTCTAAAAATTTCATCCCTTGGATCGGTTTCCCAAAGAAAAATCGTGTAATTTTCGCATTAATACTTTCATTCTGCACGTATCAAAGTATGCTTATATTTTAATAATCCATAGGATATTTAATGAGCATATTTAATTATAGATTTGTTTAAAAGAAATAATAATACTTTTTACTTCATTTTCGTATACAAGATTTGATGATTTCTTGTTTCAATATTCTCGTATCAGCTCTACTTGACATCACATATAATTTTAACTTCTTCCTTGTTTCTTTCTCTTTTTTTTCTTCTTTTTTCTAATTTCCAAAATTTTATATACGAAGTATCAAAGCATCGTCATAAAATCGTTCACGATAAGAACCTACCTTCCCACGAAAAAATCGAGCGTATTTAATGACGATGCAATCGGCATGTCACTCGTGTCTTAGCGGCTCATTTTAAACACATTAAAGAGTTTGACGGCGAAATCATTGTTTTTCCGGTAGTTATTCCGGCGCTCATTGATGCCCCGAGTTTCGCGTTTAATTGTGAAGCGTTTAACCAGCATCGGCCCGCAACGATAGGCAACGCCGGAGCAATGCTCGGAATCGTAGCGTGTAGTCATTAAATTATTCCGGAATGTGAGCCCGATGGGTGTCCCCGATGGTTTCGACTCTGAAACGACTCGCGTTCGACAGAGAAGAATCGGCCGGTACATTTGACGCGATCCATACAACTCTCTCGCACGTGTTAGACGCTGCATCAGTCTTGTTTCGCGCGCGTCTCGGCACAAGACTTCTTTATGTCCCGAGTGATTCTATTCGAACTAATGAGCTTGCTCGAAACTAATTCAGAATAAAAGGACAAAAGAAGGATGATTTACTTTATTATTGACTAACTTATCTTCCAACGAAAACGCTGAAAAATAAATGAGAAAGGCATATCGGATAAATGATCTTTCATGTATGACTTCGCAATCCATGAGATTTATTTTGTTAAATCAACGATACAAATTTTTCATAAAAACATCTTGTAAATTCATACTGTCGTACTCTGATGATCTCGTTAACAAAAATCTTTAGTAATCTTCTAATCTTTAAATCTTGAGTTCTCGTGACTCTGTTTATGAGGATTTCTGATTATCCGAGAAATACTTCTGTCATATATAAATCATAATATAAATCGCAACGCTTCATTTGCTCAAGATTTTAAATCGAGAAGACTGATATTGCTTCTAGATGTCTAATCGTTAATAGCTTCGATGCAAACGAATCCCAACGGAGAGTATCAGCGTCGTTCAACGATGCGCTTTCGATCGAGCGGATATCTCATTGCGGCACGTGCAGAATCTCAAGGTACCCCCCGCGGGAGGTGCCTGAGCTCTCGACTCTCTAGTTTGGCATATGACGCGAATCAGTGACTCCGAAAAACGATCCTTCAGTGCGCGGCACGACGAGAGGGGCGAGCGAGCGTGTCGGCAAACAAAATCGGTCGGTGGAACGCCATCGGCGGCTGCAGCGGGCAGTAGCGCCCAGGTTATTCTTCTCTTCGTGGCCACTGCGCGCACACGTCGTTCCCGCGGGCTGAGCGAAACGCAAAAACGTCAGCGGCAAGATTCTCGAATGATTTTTCGAACGCGCAGCGAGCCCCCGAGCCGTCCCGCTGCATGAAACTGTTTCGCCCCCGCCGTTTGTTCCGTACCCGTTTGCTCCGAATTGAATTGAACGTTTTTCCGATAAATAACGTCGCATTTTCGGAATACGCTGGGCTTTTGCGCTCGCCACCGGCAACGATGCGGAAAAAGCGCGCGTCAGACACGTTAGATCTGTCCAATTGTTGCCTCTTTCTCTGTCGATATCTCTTTTGCCGTATTGGAAATCGTACTCGTTGGTAGTATACACGATTATCAATATTTCGTGAAAAATCATCGGCGGCTAATTACCGATACAAGGGAGAAATCCCCCATTTTCACCCTCCTCCTCTGTCTCTCTTCCCCTCCGGCAACGTTCCACTATCGAACAGAAATTATAATCGAACAATTACAATTAACGAAATATAACGCGATACCATCCGACGCGAATGCATAGTTTGTTCCATACAGTATCATACAAAATATCATATTGTTATACTTTGAATCGACTAATTTCATTGGGAAATATTGCGTTGTCGTATTTATTAATCACAATGGTTTCCATCGCTCTACTTAACGCATATCATACATAAAAAATTTCGAAAGATACCGACACAAAGCATTTATCTACCATTGTCTTCGTCGATCTTCTTTCGCTATTAACCATTTATTGTACATTAGCTTCCGTTTATTATACATTACCGCGGCTAATTACCGCGGCAGTTGCCCTTTGACTCGATTAATAACAACGAGTGCACCCAGCGATACTCAGCCACGTGCTGCGTCGCGTTTCCAAATTTGTTCCATGGGAGTTCCACGGGGTCGCCAACTGGTCTACATCGAGCGGAGAGAAGGAAAAAAAGGAGAAGAACCAGAATGTGACGGGAAAGGAGGAAAGGAGGGTCCGTAAGAGGGAGACAGAAGAGGGCGATTCGTACCATTTGGCTCGGCTTCGACGTCGGTTAACGCAGCGGGGTTACCGCGGACGCCTCGACGGACACATTGAAGGCGCCCGCTCGACTTGATAATCGCTTGCCATTCATACACTTTTCATTGGATTGCGATTGAGCATTAAGAAACCGGGAGACCCGGGGGCTACGCCGCGTATTGCGTCGCGCCCGGGTGACGTATTAGCATTAGGAGGCATCATCTCGAGTGTAAACACTGCATGGGCACCGCGGATTTAGTCACAGTCGAGAACCGCGGGACGTCCCCGATATTATCGTCCCTTTTCATATTTTTTACCTTCGACAGCGTCCCTTCGCTGCACCCCGCTCGATACTTCGTGAATGCATCGGAGATCCATTAACCTCCTCAGGAATCGCTTCTTTTTAATTTGGAACGATCTCGATCTAATTCAGTTTTGGTAGAATTTAAATTTTAAATAAGACAGCGCGCGAAAATAATTTTTACTTCTTTACTAGACTTCTAGTATGTCAAATATATATATAAATATCACGTACGGTTATACGAGACATTGACATATATAGTTTATAAGCATTCCGATGTTTACTACATTATGAAGAATATTGAGGTATATTTTTGGAAAGGAAGCTTTTTCAATAGAATATAAAATTTAAGAGATAAAGATACAATGAGGAAAATATTTTAATTTAGAATTAAGTTACATTATTAAACAATATTCTTTAATAATCTTTCACAAATAGACTCAGATTTACGCTTTAGTTATTTCAATATAAAATTCAATAAATAAAATTATAATTTTCGTAACATTTTATATTACAAAAAATTATAAAGTAAAATACGCATAAAAAATTCTAAGTAAGTTACATCTCGCGTATTAGCTTTTCACGAGCAATCTACGCGTTAATACGCCCGACGGAACCCGTTCTATGTACATCCCTACAGCGAGATCGACCCAAAGACATCGACGAAAGAAATATCTGAGGGATCCGCCGGAACGCTGCTGACACAAGAAAGTTTCGTCTCCAAGAGGTGAGGAGAAGAAAGCGGTTTGTCGTTGGCCTTAACCGCGAGGATTCACGGTTAAAGCGAGCGGCGGACGTCGTCCATGATCCCCTTTATCCAATCCGTGAGGATCCGCGGGGCGTTAAATCCCTCACGGGAAAGCTCCGTAACTGAGCTCTCGCGTTCGCGCGCGCTAAGTCGGTCAGCTCGGTCCAGCCGAGCGAGAGGATCACAATACCGGCGCCGACCGCGGCCGGGCACATCCATCCCCGGCTCGCATGTTCTCCCCGTGAAAATTAGTTGCGCGAGAAATCCATGCTAATGTCGGCTAATCGGCCGTAATCAGCCGTGAGAGCCGACGGCTGTCACGAGTCGACGTGCCGTAGAAGATCACGACGAGAGGGAGATCTTTTCCTCGGGCCGCGTCAGCGATCGCGACGGATTGACGCGCGATCAAGCGGATTCGTATTGAAAACGATCGTGTTTCCACATTTCAAAACAGCCTATTTTCGCGCGAACTGACAGGTTGAGATGTAAGTAGATTTTCGGAGTTCTTTCAAGGCGCATCGCAACTCTATTAATTCGATTTATAAAATAAGCCAGGGCAGATCTATTATAATATTTGAGAAGAAGATGCTTCATTATTGATTTAAATCACATGATTGATTAACGTTGTTCAAGTTATCCATTAATGGTTAGAAAATTTAAAGAAATCCAAAAAATATTATATCGCTTAACGTGCAAATGAATATAAAATATAATTTGTAATAAAAGTTATATAGATATATCTATGTAATTAAAATATAATAAAACATATCATATAAAACACATACAAATATAGCATAATCACAAATTTGTAATTAATTATAGCTAGAAAGTTTCAAGAATTTAAATATATAATTAAAACATTATAACTGCATTATAACATTATAATTTTATTAACATTATAACCTTACTGCAAATATTTGAATTGTTTTGATTATTTGATATCTTTATAACTCTATAAAGGGATGAACAAAAAGAACAATCCAGCGAGCCTATCACTCAAGAAGAAGTCTATGATCCTCATCTGCATCGTGTCACTTACAAACCAGTGTCGTATGTTTACTTTCTTCGAACTATGCATTTAATTCTAATGTTTATTAAATACCGGATCTAATTTGCTTATCTTTCTGGTAATGTCAAAGTAAAATTTCATTATTGTTAATTTTATTATTTTCATTATTATTAATTTCATTATTAGATCTATAAAATGCTATATATAAATATTATATAATAACATATAATATAATTATATTATGCAAAATTATCATAACACATATCATTATACATATAATTATTGTAACGTGTTTGATACTTTAGATTATTACTTTAATATTTATTTATTTACAAAATTAAAAACGTTATCTTTTACAACAAATGTTATCTTTTATCTATTCTTGATAACGCTAGTCAGCGCCAGTCACCAGTGACTGACATGACATTCAATATTAACATAATATATTATAGAATTTGTGGAATAAGTAGTCATTTTTTTAAAGAGAGAGAAATCTTTTAAAAATTATTAAAATATCAATTTAAAATGTTTTCAAATAAATTATTTCCTATAAATTTTAAAATGTATTATATATATATATATCTATATACATGTAATTGAAATATCCATAATAAAATAAACATATAATTCTTTTGTGATTTGAGATGAACGATCAAGAAATAATTTAAAAAAGTTGTTTTAAATTTTTATTTGATTTGTCACTTGAAAACAATCTCTACTTATAGAATTTGAAATAGACAAAGAAAAAGAGGATAGATCAATATAAAAGATGTGAAGTTGTAATAGCATTAAAACTTTTGAAGTGCTTTTCTATAAAATTACTTGATCTCTTATTCTTGAAAAGAATCACAAACTGATCTTTATAATTCTTTTTTAATATTTTATAAAAAAATATAAACAATGATTTGATTGTTTAGTTTTAGGAAATTATTATAATAAAAATTTTGAGGACAAAAAAATTTTTTCGAACCATAATTAAAATTTAGGAGAAACTTATTTAAGAAAAAAGCATCGATCAGCATATAATCAATCATGAAGAAAAAAATTAAAAAACATTCAAATATATTGATTGAATGCTCAGAAAAAGAAACAAAAATAAATAGATAGGACACATAAAAAGGAATAATAAGAATAATAATAAAAATAATAATAAATAATAAAAATAAATAATAAAAATAGAATAATAATAAAAATAGATAGAATAGATTTTGCTCTATGATTTTGCAGTTGCAAATTCCCTCTTTCTAAAGATCCCTTCCTTCTTTCTAAACATCTACCCATGCTATTTCGATTATTGACTTATTATTATTTTTTTCTTTTTGCAGAGACTTCGGGTCTCTCGCAAATTTGATAAAAAGCGCTGCCGGAACGGGTCTCTTTGCCATGCCAAACGCGTTTGCCTGCGTCGGACTCTTCATTGGGATTGTCGGCACGGCATTTATGGGACTGCTGATAACCGGGTCCCTTCGGTTACTCGTTAAAATTCACCATCTGATGTGCATTCGTTTAAGAAAACCCATCTTGGTGTATGATGAGGTGGTAGTCGCCACTTTAACCACAGATGTGCGAAAACCGTGGCTCTCTGCGCGCGCTGCAACGTTCGTAATTTCAGTAATCGCGTTATTCATATCATATCGGATATCTTTATGGCACGACAAAACGCATGTTGTGCGATATTAATACTATATTTTACACCGAAACATGACAATCATAGATATAATTATAATCAATTATAATCAAATGTAAAAGAAATGCACTACGAGAAATAAGTACGAAGAAATAGAAGTACAATATGCTAACAAGTGTATTAAATATATTGGAGACAAAGAGTTTGAATTTTCATTCGTTTGTAGACTCAGCGTTGATATCATTATGTTAGCATGCTACATTGGGATTGGTTCGGTTTACGTCGTATTCATTTCTGGCATAATCCAAGAATGTGTAGACAGTGAAAAAGTCATCGGTCAAAGTTACTACGCGCTCATGATATTTCCACTTCTTTTTGTAATGAACATGGCGAAGAATCTAGCAGACATCGCGCCGATTTCTATTGCCGGAAATGTTTTGCTTCTTGCCGCTGGGCTTATTGGAATCGTGTACGCTTTGAAAGATGGAATCGGCGATACATGGAGAACGATCGGACCGAACATAGACCTATATCCAAAGTTTATCGGCATGGTTTTCTTCAGTATGTGTTCACCGGGGATGGTGAGTCTTTAATCTTTAGTAGAAAAATACAAATTAATTTCAGTTTTTTATAATTAATTAATTTTAATTTTGTTTAATTATAATTGTTATGTATCGTTCTTGATAATTATATGCATTCACTAATGATGTTTTACGGTGTCTTCAGATATTGGCAATAGAACATAGTATGAAAAAACCCTGGAATTACATTAAACCATGTGGAATACTGAATTGGGGTATGGCATTTTTGGTCATGATACACATTTTCGTCGGATCTATTGGTTACTTGAAGTGGGGACCCGATGCGCTTGGCAATTTTATTCGCAATCACGAAACGAACGATGGGTAATAAGATTCTATTAATTATAAAGACTAGATATGCAACATTTACTTCATATTTTTTATCACAGATTTATTAACTTATTTAAAAAGAATGGTATTTAAGAAAAGATAGGAGGGAAGAGAGGAGGTCATTTATGATCAATTTGAAGGCGAAATTTGCAAATTTAGGAAAGGAATAAATAAACACAATTCTCGATTTTGATGTTATTTATTATTATATTTAATATGTAAAAAATTAAATATAAAGTTTATTAAGAATATAAAAGTTTTTTGTCAAAAATGATTTGAACCTTGAGCCTGAGATTTTTAAGAAAGCAATTTTTTTGCTATTTTCTCAGGATACTTTGATCTACAGATTAAACTTAAAATAAGATTAAATTTAAAATAGACTATTAAAAAAAAACATTATATTATTATAAAACAGTAAATGACAGAAAATATTCCTATATTTTTAATGAATTTTGTATTATAAATTAATTTTTTACAGCTTAAATATATTATTTAATATAGTAGCAAATAATAATACCTAAATAAAGAAATCTATTTATTTGTTTATTTATCCCTCAAGTAAGTTCACAAATTTTATCTCCAATTTAACTATACAAACTTATTGTCCCCTCTTAACCCTTTCCCTACTAGGTCCTAACAATTTCACAAAGTATAAGATAATTAAAATTGGTTCAAAATTAGTTAAAATTGATTTAACAATGGTCAAGCATTATCAAAATCATAGTCAAAGTTCAAAAATATCAAGAAGTACTAAATCCCAACATTGAAACACATAGGGACTATACTTTGGTGAAGTTTTTAACAAATGTATCTGTTGTTTTTACTTTTTTATTACAAAAGTGAAAACTATCATCTTTCTTGTTTTCATCATTCTCATCTTCTTTATCAGTATCTTCTTTCGCTAATATTTTGATCTTCATCGTCACACCGATCTCGTAGTCTGAATTGTTATCATCCTCCTCGTCCGATATCGATTGATTGTTGGGAACCATATATATATAATATAAATAAATATATTTTTTTACCTTTCGACATTTTGAAAATGAAAATTGAATAAGAAAACAACAACTGCCTTTTGGTTCGAACTTCAAACGTTTTCTAATGCTCTATTTCTAACATGTTCGTTGGATTTGTTCGTCAGAGTTTGATATATCATGTGTAATAACCGAAAGTCAACGGATTTTACCAAATTTTAATAAGTCAATCAAAATTTCTTGTATTTATTTATTTATTTATTTTGTGTGTAAAAACAACAAAAAAAAATTTTAAATTTGACTTTTTTGATAGCTCATATCTTGTTATCTGATAAAATATCGTTATATTTAAAACAGTCATATTGTTAGGTGTTTCTTCTAGTTTCCAACGATAGCATGTTTAAATCGATACAACATCGACAAAGTTATAGTAAAAAAACTGATCATTTATGGTACATTTATGGTACATTCGCAGGGAAGGGGTTAAATAGACTTTCGCAGAATTTCTATTTAAAGCATAGAAATTAGTATATTTAAACGTCGAGAATTAGAAATTTGCGAGAAATTTGCTGCAAAATTTTTTATAGAAAACAAAAATCTCTGTTAAGAAGAATGTCCATTGCTTTATAAATACTCTGTATTAATATATCCATTTCATCGATCATCTAGACCGACGATAGCGGCACTAGTAATGCAAGCGCTGGCAATATATTTCACGTACGGATTGCAGTGTTACATGCCCATTAGGATTCTGAATTACGGCTACGCCATACCGGCCATCGAAGAAGGTACCTGCAAAGGAACACCGTTCCTCTGGGATCTGATTATTCGTTTTGGCATCACCATCGTTACATGTAAACAACAATTTTTCTTTAAACCTCTTTCATACATTGTTCCGCTTTCTCGTTACTTTCAAGATAAACTTGGCCAAGCTCGATCGACCGCGACGGATTGAATCTCCCTCTCTCCCTTTATCCCGGAGCAACCAACTTCGTGGAATCGATCAATCCATCCGATTACAGTCCGCTTTGGACTCAGATATTACTAAAGTTCAGGAATCCACTTTCGCGGAATTTGATATAGATGCTCAATTTTGTCAAAGTCTCGTTTGACCGGCATCACTTCGGAATTACTATAACGTTACTAACCGCGTTGTTTGCTTTAATTTGCTCTAATTACGCTAATCGATACGCGTATCGTTTGTTACTTGGCAAATGAAAATTTTCCAAGATAAACTGGATCCTTGTATTTTGCAGGCATTTTGGCAGCGGCGATCCCAAAGCTCGATCTATTTACCGGTTTGGTCGGTGCTATATGTATATCTACATTGGCCACATTGATCCCGGTTACCTTGTACATTCTTGTACATCACGAGGATTTTGGAAAGTTCAAATGGAGACTGATTCTAGGCATCTCCATGTTTTCCATCGCTTTTATCGCGGCTATGTGTGCCGTAACAACTAATTTCATCTTAATCGTGAAGTATTTCAAATACGGGTGCGCAGCATCATTATTATCACTTAACTCGATCATCTTCAATTATTCGTAAACTGCTATATGAAAAAAATGTTTTAAACAAAAGTTGTATGATACATAACAAACAAAAGTTTACGAGTAATTGAAAACGGTCGAGTTAGGCCTCACTCTATAAAAGAGACAAAGAAATTAAACGTAAGAAATTAAAATATTAATAATTTATATAATTATAAAATCTTACAATTTGAACGAAGGATATTTATAGTCAGAATTTAAGAAAAGTTTAGATATGAGGAAATTGTATATATTACGAACTTGTTTTTAAACATTTTCTTGTTTAAACAAAAATCTGTTTGAAAATGAAGCAAATTTGAAGATTTAAAAACTAAAATAGTGAGAATAACGCTTTTAAGCTCGCCTGGAATCTGATTATGAATACGGTCGGAATATATTCATATTTACGTTTTCAACACAAAAAACGACGAGATGACAAACTTTTTATTCTTTTCAGGGATTGAAGTCAGAGCGACGGCGGTGTTATCTTAATCTAGTCTCTGTTCGTAGTCCGCAGCCCGATGAAAATACCGTCGGCGCGCCTCGTAGCGTTTTCCATTTTTGTCTTCGGGCGTAGCTCTAAAGCTGTCACCGTTTACGCGCGATTCAGCCTAATCACGGCAGCTGCGGTGGTGACGGCGACGATGGCGGCGAGGCGGCTGGAAAAACCGCGAAAAAGACATGAAGCTCATGAGGGACAAAAAGCGAGAAGAGCCAGAAAAAAGGAGAGAGAAAAGAGGGAATACAGCGAGAGAAGCGCGCGTGTATAATCGCGTCAAGATCATCGAGGCGTCAATGGCTGCTGCTGCTGCTGCTGCTGGGCTTATCACGCGCGCGCGCGCGCGCACACACACACACACACATGT
>JANQDE010000087.1:321254-353402 GCA_037157785.1 Cephalotes varians
ACCCACGCGAACTACCTCTGCGCACTAACTTCCCCATACCCTTCCTGTTTTCTGCACCCTTGTATCCTTCATCTCGTTCCCTTTCGGTTTCCTCTCGCGTTCGCTCTACGTTTGCCTGCACACTCGGATAACAGGTTGTGCTTATATGTGTGTACATATGCATATATGGATGCATAACACAATCATCTTCTCCGCGTATCTCCCCATTTTCGCGGAATCGCATGTGAAGACTGCCTTTAACATCGGCCGCTCTGGAATACCTACACGGCCGGACGCATGTTTCGAAGCCTTGAAATCCGTAGAAGTTTCATCTTTTTCGAAAATTTAAATTCTCCATGAAATATGTGGATGATCGCAGTAACCTTTCTCGTTTTGAACATAATGAATTGTCTCTTTTAACGTGAGAAATTTGTAAAGCCTATATTATAAAATAAATGCAAACCATATGTTATATATAATTTTAATTATTTCGATAAATTAAATGATAATTTCATAATGTTTTACATTTTGACGATCAGGCATAAACAATTATTCGAAATAAGTTACTCATAAATGTTGCACATATTTTAAAGAACATAATACCTCATTGGTTGCGTTCAGCAGAAAAAGTCGCTCAGTGAGCGTTCACTTCTTTATTACGATTGGTTTTTATACTTAGATCCAGCTAAAAGATCTAAAGAACCAATCATATAAAGAATAGAGCGCTCACTGAACAGCTTCTCTGCTGAACGTAGTCATTGTATCGCAAAGAGTGACTGCAAAATTTGCCTGTTTTTCGGTAGTCGATTACGGACACAGGAAAGACGCAGTCGAAATTGTATTCGTATCATATTAATCCTTGGGCAATTCTAAGATGAGCATAACTTTCTGTTTTTCAAAAAAATTCCAAAACCACCCCTTGTTAAAGGTTGAAAATAATTAAAAAAGGCTAATATCTAAAAAAAAATTGAGAAACACAGTATTATTGTTCGAGCATTTTTCGAGATTAGGGTAGGTTTTTTGCAACTCCTGAGGGGTAGTTTTCAAAGACTACGCCAAAAATGCTTTGTTATTGTCTTTTATTAATAAAACCCAGAAGTTCATAGCTACTTTTCAATCTTAGAACCTTTAGCATGGTAGGGTATCGTGTAAGGATAGTTTTCAACTCCCTCGCTGAGACAGGGGGTACTATTTTGATGCGAACAGTATTGTAGAGTTGATATCTTTGACTGGATCATTTTTGCAAGTAATTTATGTCAAATACGATTCTTAACAATAGTACTATGTTTCTCAATTTTTTTTAGATATTGGCTTTTTTTAATTATTTTCAACCCTTAACAAGGGATGGTTTTGGAATTTTTTCGAAAAACAAAAAGTTATGCTCATTTTAGAATTGCCCAAGGATTAATATGATATGAATACAATTTCAACTGCGTCTTTTCTGTGTCCGTAATCGACTATCGAAAAACAGGCGAATTTCAAGCTTATTTTGCGGTCACTCTTTACAGATCTAAATCTTTCATAGCTTTTTCTTTCATAAACTTTGACACATAAAAATATTACAATAGCTAAGATCTTTAATATTGTTGTAAATTTTGTTTTTTTCAATGTGAGTGTGTGTGTGTGTGACTCAATCTGTCTCGTGCCATTTCTTTCTATCGAATTGCTCATGTATAATAAATGTAGCGGAGGAGATTTAATCTCAGGCTGACGACTGATAAAGAATCATGAGTAGGATATCAAGTGTTCTCGTATCATCTCTCTTGAAAAAAATTAAAAAGAGAGGGGAAGGGAGAGAAGGAGAGAGACCAACTCTCATTCGAACTTCTCGAAAATACACACGTCGATGCGAAACGTGCGCGAGCGAAAAATAACGCAGCGCGGAAATCACACTCGAACCATTGAACATTAGCATAACTTGTAATTCGGCGCGCGGATTAATGGCGCGTACGTCTACCAGATCGACGTTCTCGTAGCATCGTTCGACATGCTAATAACAGCGACGTTCACGGCGTCCGTTTGCGAATCGCTATGGTCGAAGCAGTGCTAACGACTACTGCGTGGAAAGCAAAATTGACGACGGGTATGATCCGGTGGTCTCGAATATCCGCACGACGAAACTCGATGTGCGGAATAACGAGACGCTCTTACTCGGACGATAAATCTCGTTCGCACGGAACAAAACTGACTATCACAAACGCTTGTCACCCGTTACTCTCTCTTTATCGTTTATTCATTTAAATGGGAGAAATCTTGTGCTACGTAATTAATTTTATCTTTATTTAACATTAAGAAGGAATTAAGAAAAGAAATAGTGTCACACAATTTGGTTTTTCATTCTCTATATAACGTTATATAATTATTAAAAATATAGCGTGAATATATTGTATATACTAAGATATACATATGTAAAAAATCGAATCATTTTATAAAGCATAAACATTATTTAATTATTAAGAATAAGTTCACATACTGAGATATAGTGAATCAAATTTGGGTGTCTCTTTTCAAGGCAGAAAATTTTTAAATATTCCAATAAGTTTTTCGTTGTACAAAAACCTTAACAAAATGCAGATAAAATTAGAATTCAAAGCATGAATTTGTTTAATTCATATCCAACTTTGGACATAAAATCTCTGGGACTTTTGCCATTAATTTTGATGTTTTTTTTTCTATAAAAACAAATAAAACTTTTGTGCGCAATTAAGTAATACTGTAAAATACAAAAAATCTAGCAGCAAATACATATGTATATACAGCGGTGATTATTTATTTTTATTTCTTTCATATCAAAAGCAGAGGTCCTCATGACTCTATATCCACTAGTTTTGTAATATCCACAGTAGAGGGATGACGGATGTGTTTGTCTCCGACGGACACACACATTCGCTCGGATAGCAGAAACTGTGGCAAAAACAAATTCCGTGGGAGGAACGGACATGGGTCGATGAGCTCGATAATCGTCGCGAATCGAGCGTGGATAATGATGAGAGAGAGAGAGGAGTCCGGGAACGATAAATCTCGGCGGAACGACGTGACCCACGGACAATGGGTCGCGATGGGCGTGACTACATCACAGGGCCCGTTTCTCGTTTCCGTCGCGCCTCGGCGATGGAGATGTCAGGCATTGTGCGATTCGTCGCGGACCGCTGTCTACTTCTGTCCGCGTTGTATTCGCAAGTCGAGCTGGCCCTAACTGCCGGACGTGTTTGTTGCGATTATGCGCGCATGCCGGGCTGTGTTATCGGCGCGTGTTACGCGCGGTCGCGATGACTATTTCTTCATTGATGCCGGCGGGAACTCTCGAGAGCGAGACGAATATGACTTACGGTGACTAACGGGACCGAAGATGACTCGTATGGAGAGAACGATTCGCGATCGAATCATTGTGAGGCACATAGCGTAGACCCTTTCCTATTTAGAAAAACTATAATATTTTCCTGTAATGGTTATAATATAGTGCTACAAGTATTCTTCTGTACTATGAACGTACTTTTCTTCTTAAAAGATTTAAGAGACTTTAAGATACTTTAGAAGCTTTAAAGAATTGAATTTTTTTTCATTTTCTATTTGTTTGAAGTCATAAACCGGAACCATGGAATCGGTATAATTAATAGTTATAAGTAAATCATTAAAAATTACAAAATTTATATCCCAAGACTTTAAACGCGCTTTTTTCAAAACATTATTTTTTTAAATGGTAGCCATGATAAATTCAAATATGAAAAAAATTTTTATTAATTCATGAAAACTTCTTTCTACTTTTAATTTTTTTCTTAAGATTATCCTGTTCATTCATCACTATCATCTCAGATTGTGCAAAGCAAGAAAATATACAATAAAAAATTAACAATAAAAATTCTTGCAAAATAAATTTAAAAAAAAATATAAATAGTTTTAATAAAACGTTATTTGCAAGAGAGAATAGAGTTCTATAAAATATATCGGAAACTGTACTGTTTCGAGGAAAAATTTAAAAAATCATATTTATTTTTATGTATTATTAATTTAACAGTTATCATAGCTGTAAACATAATTTATTTCAATAACGGCCAAATAACGAGCTATGTCGCAGCTATGTGTAAGCGCTTAAATTAATCTATGTAGTGTTTAACAGTTGTAACAAACCAATTTTATTTGACAATACTCATCGTGGAAACTCCTTAACAAATTCCGCAGTACATGTTTCGACTTATCTAAGTCTTCTTCAGCTACAAAATATAACGTGTTTCTTCGTAACAAATTAGTATGTCTCGTCCATCTTCAAAGTCAGTATTAATTTGTAAGAGTTTTTTCTCGGTGTTTTTCGGTTTTTTATGTCCATAAGTTTAATCCTTTCTAACCATTGGATTGAATTACTGTGTACAATTTTTAACAAATTTTGTTCATTATTATGCGAAGTATGAGATGACATGTGTATCAAACAAAGGTAAAGCGATAACTCAACTTGATTGTTTTTAGTTTGTTAAATTGACGAGCGAGTTGTTTTTATTAACCTTTAATAATTTATTTCATTTTTAGTTATAGTACACTTTTAGATTAACAGATTTTATTATTTATTAAGAAAACAAAAGAAAAATTTTTAGTATATTTTACAAATCGATTTGTAAGTACTGTTTTATTAAATCATATTTTTATTTTAATATATTTTACAAGAATTTGTGTATTTTTCCTCGCTTCCGATGTCACAGTCTAAGATAGTGGTGAGTAACAAAAAAGAATAAATTTTTTAAAGAAAACGCAGTTCTCATGTAAAATATATTTTTCATAAAAACAAAATTTTTAAAAATTCTCTCCATGAATCAAAAATGACAAGTAAAATTTTAAAAAGTGGATATTTCAGATAATTTATTTGCTAAAATCCTAGCTCATGCGAGCGGACTGTAATGATTATTTTGAACATCATTATTGTTTATTATTTCAGTATTTTGTAATTTTGCATTTTCTGAATTTTATTATTAAAAAAAATGTTTTTCCAACAAAAAATAGGGAACAGTCGGTAATGATATAGGTTTCTTAAAGCGACACTTCTTGAAAATTAAACATTGCACTTTATTGATTAATATTGATAAAAACATGATCTATTTAAATTTTAAAAATAAAAGAAACCATATTAAGATAATTCATATTAAGATAAATCGTAAGATCGTAATCGTATTGATAGTAATTTAATTTATCCTTTATATACTGTTTCGCTATATTTGCGTCTCATAAAGTATGCGTTATAAATCAACAAAAAATGTTTCATGTTTAATGTTTCGAAAGGAAAGAGTTTTAGAAATCATCGTATACATTAAACTTGTAGGTATTTTGTACAGATGATTTACTCTGAAAGAAAAAGCAAAGGAATATGTAACATCACTTCCTACTATGTCAGTTTTGAAATTCATTTTGTCAGACGCTAATTTTTACTTATCTTATGAAAAGTTAACTATTGCAAAATTCGAAACAGTATTATAAAAAACTACCATCATCCGCTTAGAAGATGCTTTTTAGTTTGTTTATGTTTCTAAACTTTTATTTAAAAATATTGATTAAAAACAAAGTAGTATGATGGTATTGGCAACCTTCCCTTATTGTTTATCTATGTTTTTAAATAGAAATTTTATATGAAAATTATTCTATTTTTCGATTTGCTGTATTCTTAATTTTTTTATGATTTAGATTCTTAGAACATTCAGTTAGTTACACTTCATAATCACTTCACATCTCGATATAAATTATTTAACGATTTTTGAGAATAACAGGCAAAAGGAATTGCAGACATTTTCTGTCCGCAATATTTGTTTATGCGATATTACTAAGGATATCCTTGTGCGTGTTGTTACACATGCACATTCACTATGTAAGAGAATGTCACAGTGCTCGATTTCATTAACGTCCGACGAACCACAAGCTCGATCGGTTATAGTTAGCGATCGTGTGTATCTCATATCACTATTACGCTTATTTGCTTCGACATCTTTTTGCTTCGGCACAATTCTGTCATATGTGTCCATGAAAAGTTACTCTTGACTACTAAGACGACTCATCGCGCGCGCGCGCGCGCGCGCACGCACGCACGCACACACACACACACACACACACACACATTTAAAAAAAAAAAATTATTAGCAGATGCTTGTTAGCATCATTATTATTAAATTGCTTATCAATCAATTTGATATCGTGATATTACTATTCTTGTTCAGTCTCAGAACTGTGTTTCAAGATCGAAAATTCATTCGGTGCGCAGTTTGGTGAACTTGAAAATGTATATAAAGTACATACAAGAAACATTTGCACGAAAAGATCTAGCTTTGATGGCACTTGTAGCGCACCTTTAATTATTGTTGTGTTTTCACATATCTATATTCTAGTATTTGTTATTTTAAATATTCAAATTATAATACTATAATATGCATATACGTCGAAATTATATATCTACCTTGATAGAAATATTTTCTTTGATTTAAAAAATATCTAACTCGAAGAAGAAGAGGAGTACTGTGTGTTATTAAAAATTAAATAAGAAATATATACAATAAATATAAAAAAATATTTTAGAACTAATGTTTTAGACTAATGTCGAGCAAATTAAACAGCAAGCAATAGGAATTCGGTGAAGATTAAAGACCTTAAGCTGACAAATTATTCTCATAGCTAAACGAGTATCATAACTGTTATTTATTGTCGCGCAAAACCTCTTACTTATCAAAACAATCCTATCCTCTGTTACAATATTCGAAATAAATCTTTTGAATAACATTCACGATTTAATAAGAAGCAGTTTAACAAGAAAACCTAAGAGTACGCGAGCGAAGCGACGCTCTAAGAATAAGAAATTTGTCATCGGGAGGGTGAGCCACCCAGAAGTGTAATATTACCCCGGGAACCCATAAAGCCTCCGTTGCTCCGTCTCATGAACGAGACGGACGATGGACGGATCTCGACGGAGCGAGCCATAGGCATCCTAAGGCATAAAAAAGTTCGTAGAGTATTGGATAACCCGACGTCGACCGGTCATGCGCCAGACCGATCGAGATACTTTATACGAGGCTGCGATATTTTCCAAGCAGACGACAGACGACGAACGATGGGAAATGGACCACCGTGAAGCACCGAGAGAATCGAAATGCCTGTTCGCTGTGAAAGTTTATCGATTAAGATCAAAAGTACGCGCGAGAATATTTATAATATTTTTTAGAAAAGAAAGAATTAAAAAGATATAATTAGAAAAAGACGTAGAGGAGAAGATGATGATCCTATATAATGTAGATATAACAGCCCTCTCTTAACATCTCTTCTACAATATTAGCGAATTTTAGTGATTATTTATGGAATCATTTGTTTAGTAGTCCGCTATATATGTGTATATATATATATATATATATATATATATATATATACTGGAAAAAAAAGTTGCATTAATTAGAAATCTGATAAATTCAATCAGTATGTCTGTCGAAAATGGACAAATCAGAACTTTTGTAGAAATTATCAAATGAGAATGATTAATTTTTTCCTGTTAAATATACCAGAATTTCTTGATGATTTATTTGACTACAGTGTCTCCAGGTACCATCTAGTGAATATAATTAGAAGATCCAATCTTTTGTAGATCCCACCAAAAAATACTAACCAAATCCTTATAGTTAAATCTATCAAACGATCTAACTATAAAATATCGAATCAAATCATGTTAATTATCAATTATAAATCATGTTAAAAATTCTGTTTGGTCTCACCAAACTATACTCTACCATATATGTCTTGTTGATATAATCAGATTATTTTTCTCAGATCTCTTTTCTATATTTTGTGTGTGTGTGTGTGTGTGTGTGTTGTGTGTAAACACAATGACACTAATATGATAATACACAACAGCTAGCATTTATTATAATGCAGTTTTACTTTCGAGCAATTTGAAATCTTTTCAATGCAAGGTACATTTCAGCATTTAATTATATAGACTTCCACATTCTCCTTAAACGAGCGTATTATCACATGAATATATGTATTTGAGTGTTTTGTTATTTAACATTGTACTGGACTGTACACATTTTGAGTTATACAAAGTTAAACAATAGTATGGCATTTTGCTAATGTAGCCCTCTAAGTGCATGCTAATAATATATTGTCTCTTTTGAAGTAGTTACTTGTAAGTAGTTATTTCAAATAGTATTTGAAAATAAATAAATAAATTGTAATTCTGATAAGCTAATCTATAATGTATTGTAATTCTGATCAATAATTTATGTTGTATATACTACATATAGATTTTTAATAACAGCAACCTATATATGCAAAAGAAGTTATGTATACATATGTACATATTCATACATTCTGCAATATTTCTTTGTAAATATACGTACAATTTTGTAACCAAATACTGTGTTTTTCTAAACAAAATCTATTTTTTGTGTGTACGGGGACACATTACCATTACAATATTATCACTCCTATTTTTCTTCGAACCGTTATGCAACCATTATGCCATATTTTTATAAATAATGTCCTAAGTGATTAATATTTCATGACTTTGAGTTTAGAATTGAACAACATTTTAACGAATATAATCATTAAGTTTTAAATTTAAATATTCATTAACAAATTTATTCTTATTGATTAACAAAGTTATTGTACAAAATGTAAATGGGAGCCATAATATCACCTTCTTCTCCATATGGATAATATATAATGAAGGAAATATATAAATTCTGAAATTTCTAAGAATTATAAATAAAAGATTACAGAAGTTAAAAAAAGTAAGTAAATACAGTAGCAATCAATATAATTAATAGTTTATTAATAGATTAATTTCTTATATGTTGATAGACAGAAAATTTAAGAGATAATGAGATAATGAATAAAGTATTCTTTGATATTCTTAACGATAAAGATTGTAATAATTAATGTCGAGAGAGAGAAATAGACTGCCAGATTCTGAAGAAAGAAGATAGGTACAAGCTCATACTATACTCGTACTTACAAGTTACTTGCTTAGATGAAAACGAATGCACTTAAAATCCTTTTTCAGCACGTTTTATTCTTATAGTCGCATCTTATGACGTACTTTACTCACCGCGTAAATGAACAGAGTCAAACGTGGCACGTACAAAAGAGCCGATGTAAGTCCCGAAATACTCCTTCGCGTCTTTCGTGGATGGGAAACGAATGGTCGGGGCTAATTATATCGTGTGATGGCTCAAGTACTTAGCACTGTCTGTAATTACATTTCCCGTTTCTTCACTTTGAAATTGAATTGCTATGCATCGGCAGAGAGCGGCCTCCTCTTCTTTTTCTTCTTTGTCGCGTTAAGAGCAGAACGGGGCGACACGTTGGTTCGTTTGAAGGTCTTCATTTCAAATTGCGTTTTGCTACCACTCGACGGCACGCACACTCTCGTGCCGGTTATCCCTCTCGGGCGCACAGCGATGCGAAGAACGCGACGTATTTACGCGTGCTTACGTCACAGATCTGAGAGACGAGAGACGAGACTTTGACACGTCGCATCTGCGGTTACCCAAGAACACCCCGCAGTGAGATATCGTGGAAATAAGAGGAGGACTTTACATTAGGTATTCTTAATCCCTTCGCACGCTGCGAAGGGTGCAGAGACACGTTCGGTAACGCGATTTCGAGCCCGGGATTTTAAATCCGGAATTTATCCTTTCAAAAACACCCCCTCAAGTCTTCCCTCGTCTTTCACTCTTTCCCGGTTCGCGTGTTTCACGGGATGGTTCTTAAACCGAGCGTTTCAGATGCGTTTGATGCGACGAGCGTTTGAGACTGTTCTCGTTTGCTATGCGTTCGTCGTTCATTACTCAAACTTCTAGATATATTTCGATAGTTTACAAACACGCCATTTCAGAGGAAAAGAAGTCTATGAAAAGAATGTACATGTTAATTTCAAAATTAAGCAGTTTTGTTATTCGATATTGCAGAGCATATTATTTTGCTTGCGAATTTCTATGCATATCTACATAACGATTACATGTGTATTTATATGCATATTTAATCCCTATTTTATTATCCGCAAGCTCAAGGGTCATCTATGTGCACGGAGTAGCATGCACAAAAAAACGAACTATCATATCTATAATAAGGGACGGATTAATACCCTTCAAAGTGGGGTACTCGATTTTAATCCTCCTTTATCCTTTTCCACTCTCTCTTTCTTTCTCTCCCTTCATTCAACCTCCGGATTACAATTTGTCTTCTTCACTCTTTCACGTCGCAGTTCGGGCCTTTTATCACTGACGACACGAATCCCACAACAACGACCGAAAGTCTTCATTGTGATTTCTCGCGCGACACATTCGCCCCCACTCTCGCGCGATCCCTCTTCAGCTTTATGTGGGAAAACTCTCGACGTCGTTTCTTGGATCTCTCAGAAAGTAGTCGAATGGCGTTCTCCTCGCGTTCGATCCATGCCAGAGACAGGTGGCGGATACTTTGGCTTTTTGGCTACTCGCGTCGTCTCGTCACAATAGGCCGCGTCTTTCCCGCATGCTGTCGTGAGTTTCTCGCGAACGAAATAGATAATGGTTCGATCTTGATTGCGTTAAAGGCGCTACAGAATCTTAAAACGTAAAAAAAAACATGCTATTTAAAAGTTGATTTGTCAGCCACATCTTTAAGATGCAAAGATATAATGTAACAAAATTTAGTAGATTATAATAGATTCGAATCTGCATTTCTCACGCTATAATAAATGCTATAATAAATAAGATATAATTCTAAGCAAACAAGGTGACATTCTTCAAATTTTTAATTAACTTTCAAGAAAAAACGCAATATTTCTCTTCAAACAGTTCTCCATAGTAGTGACTTTATGTATGTCTTAATTTGCGTTTTCCCAAAATATGATTATAAATAATAACAAAAATGTCATGTACGAGCATTTCAAGTACAAGAGTACGATTTTGGCTTTTGTAGAGATATTATTTAAAATATTCAACAATCAATTCAATTTATATGTAGAGATCGTAAACTAATATATTGAAATTATTGTTGAATAAATTGTCAGCTGTTGGATTGAATAAACGCGTTGCGTCAAACGATAACGTTTAAAATCGAAAATGATCACGCATGTTACATATGCATATATAATTTCTCTTTCATATATACATTTTTCCTATATATATATATATATATATATATATATATATATAAATGAATACATATATATAAGGAAAAGACAATTCTATTAAAGGATTTCAAATTTTGCTGGATATAGAGCAAAGGCAGCGAATACGGAATAGCTAATATGGAATAGAATATTGCATTCTAGTGGCAATTACTGGAAGTTGTTACAATTGTTCTGAAACATGCCATATCAAACGGTGAATCGACTCGATGCGACAACGAATTTCTTATAAGCATTTATTTATTTTTGCGTTTGAAAATTTGATAGCATTATCTTAAAAAGTATTCTTACAAGCTAGAAAATTATTTAATGTATTTATATTATATAGACGCTTTTAATAATGTTGCATGAATAATATGCCGTTTAATTGCAATTTGTATTCTTTATTGAAATGAGAAGAGTTTGTGTGTCATATTAAGACGTGTTGGTAATAAGTGTAACGGAATAATTAAATTATTATGGAATAAAGAGCAGAGAATATAATGTTTTTGTTCTAAATAATAAAGAATATTTTTGATGTTAATATTTATTTTACATAATAATTTAACGAATTAGGATTTGATTTTATTGTTCATGTTCATGTTATAATTTTATTTTTTATGTATTACATTGTACAGTAAAGATATGATTTTTAACTGTGTTTCGATCAGTTTACACAAAAAAACAAATTTACACTTCATTTTTTGTGTTACTTATTACTGTTTATTAAATTTGACCGGTATTATATCTTTTTTTTACCCCCTCATTTTCTCTCCCTTTTTACTTTTTTGTAAATACTGAAGTTGGATTTAAATTTCGGAGACTTTCATTTATTGGATGTTGTAGGTAACATGTTGCTCAAGAGTTCTACGTTTATTAGAAGTCTAAAAATGCATTTGTATCAGAGTAATATTAATTTAAAAATTGATATTCCATATTCGCTCCCTTTATCCTAAATATGAAAATAATTTTATTGGAATCTTAAAAATAATAAGTAATGCTGCAAAAAATTTTGATATTCCAGTGACTAGTTTGAGCGTTCTACATTATTATTTTAATAGTTCAACATAATTACTTTTCTGACCTGTATCCAGCTAAAATTTTAGATCTTTTGACAACATCGTTCTTTCTGTGTAGAATTCTTCGAAAAAATAAAAAAGTTCCCAATGTCGAGAGAGGAAATGGAAAATGAGCTTCTTGCATTCAACAAGAGCATCGAAAATGACACGATGAAATTTCCGTTGACTTGCCGAAAATAACGCGAAATAAAACGCGGGCCGCCTGGTCTAATAGTATGGTCTAATAGTAGCCGGCATCGACGTACACGGATACGTGGATGATCGATACGTGGCCCGGGAAAACGCGCGTTCCAGCATCCGAGGTCTTCGCATACCGGCCGTAGGGCAGCATCACGCAGAATGCTTCGTGGCATCTGGCCGACAGTGCGAGCCGGGCATTGTGATTCGTGCATAGTTCGCATTTCGTCAGTACATTTTCGGACCTCTGCTCTCTGACCAAGAACATGATTAGTGTGCGCACACTTGACCTGGCCGACCCATTGTGTCGGTAGAGGGAAAGGGGGATCGAGAAACACTATTATACCGATACTACTACGCACACGGAGCCCCCATTATTCGCTGCCGAAATACGCGCGGGGTGCCGTCCTATTCTCCGACTTTATTACAATCTTTCTCGACAGTCCTCGTACAAATATACACGTGTCTTCGCAACTGCAAAATTATCGAAAATGATCATATGGGATTTACGAGATATTTTAGGAGGAAAAGGCGTATCTTGCAAAGGGGAGAGAGTTAGATGAGGTGATTCGTACAAAAATGTTCAAGATTCTATTGGAATATAAAATCATTCGAATTGAAAGATTATTTCCTTAGAAAAGCAAATAACAATTTGTAAGAAAACATACGTACAACTCTTTTTTTGCAATATAATAATTAAAATTTTATTTTATACTTTAGAAATCGAAACTTGGATACTTTCGATAAGAATTATTATTATTACTATTTCTGTGGAAATAAAAATGTAAAAGATTCGGTTGCGATATAAGCGTCATTTAAAAGAAAGAATCGCCGTACGAACTCCAGAGAAACGAACTGTGGCCGAGGACGTTATCGGGGTAATTTTCGCAGGGCTCGCGGTAAACTGCCGAAATGATGGATCGAGCCGGGAATGGAACGAAGCGGGACGGCCGCGCTGTTCGGGAGGAGAGATCGGTAATGTGTGTGAAATTTTTGAAAGCCACACGGTAAGCGCGATCTCTCGCTCGGTCGTTCGTCGACACGGGGATACTCGGATTAGGTGCACACGTTGCTCCGACAATTTATGGCGTTTTGCGTATCTCTTCGTCACGCACACGTTACGCGCTCTCCTATGCCCTCACTCACTCACTCACTCACTCACTCACTCTCTCWCTCWCTCTCTCTCTCTCTCTCTCTCTCTCTCTCTCTCTCTCTCWCTCWCTCWCTCWCTCWCTCWCTCWCTCWCTCWCKSWCCSACTSMCGAAATCGCGTCAGCATTTAACGTGCAGTATATTAGGCGAAATACAGGCGGATATCCTCTCACGGACCATTACTGTTACCTTTGATCATCGCATGACCAGAGAGTGGTTAACGCTGCGTCATCAGAGCATGAATTTCTCTCTATCTGCCCGGTATAATTTACAATCTGCGCAGCGGCGGCTCTCTCGTCGACTAAGTCCATACTCACTCGGAACTCCTGGACATCCACCACTCTCTCTCTCTCTCTCTCTCTCTCTCTTGGCTTCTTTCTCATTCCCTTATCATAATCGCTTTCGCAATGAGCTTATTGTTAGCTCTTTGTTTCTTCACTTCGATACTCTCTTAAGAGTTATCATTATCGATCCACAGATCGCGAATATCTTGAGTTTAAATATTGAGCCTTGAAAGAATACTAATAATAAATTGGACCTTAAAAGTTAATGAAATGTGCAAAGTATTTTATTTATTAATAATTCTAAGAGAGATGAATGTTACATTTAGGGCATAAGAGCCAAGTTGTAAATAAAGATAGAATTTTGTAAGTCCATTGAATATTTTTTCAGAACAATTAATTACTTAATAAATTTCCAAAACAAAACTCTAAATCTTTTTTAGTAACGTAGCTACAAGATGTAAGCAGATGCATAAATTGTCTGATAGATAGGTTGCACTATACCAATTCGCTCGAACGACGATTTGCTCAAAGCGGAAATAAGAGTGTGGACAACGAGCAAATTTAAAAGCAATGGACAAGTTGCGCGCGATCGTTCGGGCGGCTTCGGTGACCAGCCGAAAGCAGCCTGTTGCATGCCCGGCATCGGGGCTGCTGACGTCACTTCCACCACCGTGTACACACCCGAACGTCGAGTGGCGGGCGTCTCAGTGGGGAGACTCCGAGCGAGCCAGGGGCGTTGATAGTGGGTTGCGAGGGACGAGGGGGCAGCGGGGAACGTAACGCTCTCGGAGGGCGTGCTTGACAAAGGCGTGGTTACCGTGTCCCCACCCAACAATAAACAAGCGACTCTGACGTTAATTTGTTTGTTTTGCCTTTCTCTATCTGACTCTTTCTCTCGGCTTCGCCACTCTCTCTCTCTCTCTCTTTCCTTCTCTCGTTCTTCTCTTTCTCTTCCCATCGAATCTTTCTTCTTCTTGCTTTTCCCTTCACTTCATTCGGTTACCTGCTTGTCCAGGAATATAAAAATATTCCGACAAATTAGATTACATTAAAGGAGTATTAGAGAACCACGTGAAGAGTGTAAATGAATGATTAAAAAATTATTCAAACTACAGTAATGTATATATGTATATATTATGTATATTATTATGTATATATTATATATATTATTGTTGTTATTATTATTTGATGTTTTTTATAAGATATGTAAAATGTTAAACTTTTTAAACAGTTTTTCTCATTATTCACGTGATCATTAATATCTTTTATAGAATGTTGAATAACGCTAAGATGTTTATTTATTTATCTCAATTATAAATAAATTTTAAATATTAAACTTACAATGACATAAATATAACAAAATGGCAAATAATTCTTGCGAGAGTGAAAGAGATAATAACATGCAATTAAAAAATAATAAAAATCAATTTTATTTTGGTTAATATTAAAATAGATTTTGTATTTTTTAAAGTGTACAAAGTGTTTTATAACTTTAATAAAGAAAAACTTTAATTTTCTTGCCGTTTGTTTCTTATTGTAATTTTAACCACGATATACTTTCTCTTGTGAGACCGAGATGAGCCAACAATGAAATAAACGATATTGATATAATAGCAATTGCGCAAAGTTACGATCACGTTTTTCGAAGGTAGATCCAAACTTCGCAAATAACGTTATCGCAACGGCGTGTATCGCGAGAATCGATGAATAATAACCTCTTTCTGATCTTTGCTTTGTTGACTCCGCCATCGAGCCGCGCTATTTTCAAGTTTACTCAAGTGGTGATGGAGAATCGGATAGACGAGCGCGGAGTCGATAACAGACTCGTTAAACGATGAAGATAGTTGCATATCTGTCTTGTGTTTGTCAGGGAAAACAATATCGAATAATGTGTGGACAGATCGGAAAGTTTAAATTGATATTTAAAATGTAACTTAAAGAAAGGAAGACGATCAACAAGATATATATTTCGGCAATAACCTTAGGATTATTACTTCATATTTGTTAATATTCTCTTTAATTGCTATAATTTGATATTATTATTTATTATTTTCTACATTTCCGCATATTACATTAATGTATGTGATCTCTATATATTCTTAAATTGTTAATTATTGTATTTTTAAATTCTTTGTATTCTAGTCACATATGAATTATTACTATTTTTTTATTACTATTTCGTTATTATTTTAATTATATTAAAAAAGTCTAAGCTTATTAGCAAAATTGTTGCTGCTAATAAGCTTAGATTTAAACTTCCTCTTAAGATGAAATTTCTATACTTTTTCTTTATGTATAATATTTTATATTAGCATTTTAATAAAATGATTATTATTGTTATTATTATTATTATTATTATTATTAAAGAAATACAAAAAAATGAAACAATGAAACGAATTTTCGAGAGATTGGAGAAGCCGCTTATTATAGGAGTAGAATAATTTTGGAAAGATATAAAGTTGATTGAAACAAGATAAACTAATGTGATATCGAAAATCGATGTCAGCTTGTTTCTTGAAACTCTGCTTTCATATTTTTGAAGTAAACAATTTATATCTATAATTGGTTCTTATATTTTTCTTGCTTTAAAACTGCCGAGAATATGCAGACTCGTGTACACAAACATTTTACATAATTAATTCATTAAAACGCGTTAATTAACAACAACGGTCAAGAGCAGGTACGTTGAGAGGTGTAAACGAGGATAATTGCGTCTCACCTAACGTCATCGTGCTTTTGTAGCGCGCCACTCTACGTATAAAATTGGTTGGAATCGATCTTAAGAGCCCTGCCCGAGTGCCAGAGGGATGCTCGGAAACGGGGAACGACTTGACCTTGGCTGGATTCACGCGTAGCTGAGCTAACGCAAAATCGAAACGCGTTACTTCCACCGCGTGGATCTTCTAAAGCCAGGTTCACATCGTGACCCGTGGCTGCGGCTCTTTGGATTCTGGGACATCCACGAATACAATTGTGCGCGCGGATTCGCAGATCCAGATAAAAAAGATAGTAAAAATCGATAAATTTCGAAACCTGCTTTTCCATAATATTTGCAACACGCGAAGCGAGAAGATAGAAAATTAATAATGACCATATGACAAAGCGTAAATGAATAACATAAACAAATTTATAGAACATAGCGTTGAAAACTCAATTTATGCTATTTTGACAACCTTTAATTAATTTTAATATTTATTAAGTTAACTTTTATACTTAGATTTTTTATAAAACTATTTCAAAAAAGTGAAGTTTTTTATAAATTAATTAATAGTTAAGAGTAAAGATTGACTAATTGATGAGAGCAAGCATAATACTATTTTAATATAAAAATCTTAATCTTTTAATTACTTTTATTGCTATAAATAAACTTGTTATTTACAGGGCACTATTTTCAAACGGTATAGCATGTCTACCAGAATTTCGTATTTGAAACGTACCACGTACAATCATCATTTTGTTTCGATCAAATCTCTTTTCAACAAAATCAACAAAAAAATCAATAAATTTATTTAAATGATAAGATATTTATATAGCAAGTAGAGAATCCATGCATTTCGTTGCTGCTAAATTACACCGAACATCTGTTGAAACTTATTTTCATTTTGCGACTGTTATCTTTCGAAGTTTTCGCGAAGTGCGAAGATAACTTGAGCAAACTTCTCCGAGTTTCTTATGGCGCAAATAGCATCACGGTTAACCTTCGTAACTCGTTCATATGATACGATCATCTTACGTGATTGTGCTCTTTAATTTATGCAATTTTTTTGTCCATATATTTTGCAAGTTTGGCAGATTTAATTGAAATCATTTAAAAAACTTATTTATTTAACTATTAAACTTATCAATTAAAAACTTACCTATTATAGTCTACTTATTATATTATATTATATTATAGTATATTATACTATATATTATCAAGTCTGCTAATAGTTATTAAGTCTGCTAGAGAACAACATTGATATTATATTATGATTATTATTGATATTTTTTTTGTGCAAATATCGAAAAAAATCGAGAGATTAAAAAGTAAATTAGAACAAGAAAGAAAAGAAATTAAATTTCAAGATGCAAAAATTTTATTTTATTAACATATAATTAATGAGAAATTATGTTATATCTCTTGATTTAATATTACAAATACTTGTATACGTTTACATAACTTGTATACACGTATTTTATCGCTTTATATTTATTTTATTTTTTATTTGTATGCGTTATAAAATTACAAATGTTTAAAATGCGTAATTTTTGCGCTTTGTTGTGTCATGAGAAATTATAAATATTATATAGATATGTATTTATATTTTCTTTATCTTTAAACAGAACGTACAATAATTTTCTATATGATAGAAGTAAATTTACTTGGTTTTACACGGAAAGAACAATTTTCTTGAAATATTTAATAGTTTAGTTAGATACAGTTCTGAAAACAATTTTGTTAGATTATCAAAATAATTATAAGAATCTCAAATTAATTGCTACAATGTTACAACTTTTTGCAGCATTATTCATCATGCTAGAATTTCTTACATAATTTGGCAATATTTTGATAATTTATTATCTATCTATTTAGAGAGATATAGATTTGAAAACTTTAAATTACCAAAATATTGTCAAATTATGTAAGAAATTCTAGCATGATGAATAATGCTGCAAAAAGTTGTAACATTGCAGCAATTAATTTTATTAAAAAAATTATACACGTGGAAAGAATTCTGTTGAAGTATTAAAAAATTATTATTTTTTAATACTTCAGCAGAATTCTTTCCACGTGTATAATTTTTTATAAAGAGATTATTATAATTACTTCTATACATAGAAACAAACGGTTTAAATTCTGACAAAATAAATAGCCTGATTATTCCATTCGAATAATCATTGGTTATCTTTGAATGAAATCAATGTAAAAGCATTTGCTCCACTTTCTTCGTACGACTTGTCACTTGTTTCGTCCGACATAAGTCAGTTGCCAAGATCGATAGATGCATTACTTTGTTTCCCAATTGGAATTTTAAGTTCCAGTTCTGAAAATACCGTGATACGATACTTTTACGGTTCTGAAAGTATCATATCACGGTATTTTCAGAACTGGAACTCAAAATTAATCGCTTTCGAAATAAATGACTTGAGTCTTGTGTCTCGGTCCCTCGCGATTTATTTTCCGTGTGAAACGAGCTTGCGATTCTACGCACTGCGCGTCGACAAGGGAACGGATGCATCCACCTCTATCCTCTCCGTCCCCCGTCCTGCGAGAAAGACTGTAGGGATACACCAAGGCACATAGAGAGGGTGAATCACCCCCGCGCGCCCGACGTACTCTGGCGTACATAACACCCACGGTCGGTCCACGCGTGACTAGATACCGCTTTGCACGCGTAGGGGACAAACGCCAATTATATTTTAATATCCCTCCGCGCGAGACGCGCCTTTCCCCGGCTTTCGGAGTGCGAGCGATGCAAAATTCCGACGACAACGTAATGTTCGCGTTTCTATCGTTTCTGGAATTTATCTCCATCTGTCACGAAAATCGATATCGAATCGAAAAAATTAATATTAAATATCAAAGATATTTAAGTAAGAAATGGGTAAATTATGGATAGACTGCAGGAAGCGGGATTAAGAAAAACAACAATTCTAGAAAATTCCGAAATAGAGAGTACAATAATCATTTTGTGTTTTGTATTTACAGTAATCATCTTGTGATTTTTACTTTTTTCGTATACAATATGCTAAATTTAGTTTTGTAAAAATCAGAAAAAAGGCTGGCTTTAAGGTAAAAATGCGAAGAAAAGTATTTAAAACGACACATTAAGAAACAATATGAACATATATCTTTCAGATTTTTCAAGGATTTGTCACACACACACACACACACACTTTCTATGTCAAAATCAAGGAGGGTACAGAAAAATATTTATATTAGGACACACCAAAGTGTACTCAAGCATTTTTTAAGAAAAATTTTTTTAATTTTAATCTTAATTTTATTTTTATTTATTATCAATACTTCTTTTCTTATTATTTGTTAATTCTTGCAATTTGTTGAAATATCTGAAATCTCTGAAAATTCTATAAAATTCAATTTAAAAATCGAAATTAAGAAAAAAAGAATGATATTTAGTGGAATTTAACATGTACATGTATAAATAAAAAACCTTCCATACATGTGTAAATAAAAATATAAATAGAAATGAAAATATTTTGAACGTATAATTTTTAAGAAAAATATAAACCTCTTTGTTGACAAAATTCATTATGCGTGATATAAGAAATTTAGACATGTTATTAATACAGAATTAAGAGAAAAATTCTAGAACAATTTTAGAAAAAATACCTATAAATTTGATTGCTGCTATTTTTATTCAGACTGTCAATATTGGTTCAAATAAGCGTAAAGATAATATAGTCTTATCTGCGAAAGTTGTCGCGTTATATTCATAATTAGAAATATGTCACAAAAATAAAATCATTTTATTCAAATCAATGCATTACTCGTATATTGAGTTATCATAAACCAATTCTTTTAATAAACCGTGTCTTATATCAACATATTATATCTATTTCGTTGCATCTCAGAGATATTTTATCCTATCATAAATTTTTACTATTAAAACATATAAATAAAACATATAAATAAAAAACATATTTAAAAAAATTGTTATTTAAATTTCCTTATCGATAATCCAAAATCTCAAATCTTTTTATATAAGTTTATATATGTTTATATATGTATATAATAGGGGAAAGTCGCCGATATTGACATAGGTCTTCTAAAACACCCCCTTATTTCTAAAAAATTAAATTGCATTTTATTAATACTGATAAAACATGATCTGTTTGATTAATCTGTTGATTAAAGAAATAAAAATTCATAATTCATATTAATATGAATTATAAGATAGTATTTTAAACTATCTCGCTACATGTTTGCGTCTTACAGGACAGCATAAAGTATGCGTATAAATCAACAAAAACGTTTCATCGAAATGAAAGGATTCTAAAAATCCTCATATACATTAAACTTGTAAGTATTTTATACAAATGGCTTCTCTATAAAAGAAAAAGAATAGAAATGTGTGGCATTACTGACTATTATGTCAGTTTTAAGGTTCATTTTGTCAGACGCTCATTTTTGGTTACAAGAAGTTAATTATCGCAAAATTCGAAACAGTATTATAAAAAATTGTATCATCAGATAGAAAACACTTTCGCCAAAACTAGTGACAGTATCGGCGACATTCTCCTAATACTTTCAAATAAGTTTTAAATAATATTTAATTTCAAAATTCGAACATTAATTATAACAAAACACATAATTCCTAAGATACTAAATCATCGATTTCGATTAACCGAGAATCACATCGAAGGAAGGGGAGGAGGAGGAGAGTGAGAGAGAGAGAAAATAATTAAAAAGTACCGGGGGAAAACCGAGAGGCATATCGTCCTCGCGTTGAGGTTCGTCTCCATCTGACGCCGATACGCGTATCCCTCTCCCCCTCCAGCCGCGTACATCCTTTTTCTCGTGCACGTTGCCGAGCGTGCGCATTGCGCGCGCAACACGCGCCCTCCGATGTACCTTCCGCACGGTTGAGCATCTCCACCATTCAGAATCGATGATGTCACGAAGCGGAGCCGGGATCCCCCACTCGCGTATCGCGTCGCGAGCGCGGAGAGGGGGGCTGCGCCCACCGCCCATTGGTCCAAAACGGCAGTCGGACGTACCAACACGAGGCCGTGGCTACCACGGCGGCACGACCCAACGAGAGTCCGCGAGTCGGTGCGTGTCAGTCCGTGCGTGTGCTTTACCTAATAATATTTCTAGCGCGACTAGTCCCGCGCTCTCGTCTCTTCTTTCGCCCGACGGCCAACACGCATCTCGCCGCCCTCTCCTCTCTCTTTTTCTCTCCTGTTTTCTCCACGTATTCGTCGCTACATGTATGCGTATATACATCCCTTTCTCTCTCTTTCGCTCACCCTCGTTAGGATTTAGACGAGGGCATACGAGCTCCTCGCATCGCGTCGCTCCACGCCGTGCCGCGTCATTGGGACCACCCTCCTCCGTCCCGATCTCCGACGGATCTCTCACGAAAACGAGAGAGGAGAAGAATCACGCTGCAGAGCGGCACGTGTGCTGCACTCGCGCGGATCGGCAAGCGCGGTGTGCTTATATAGCTATCGGCTCTCACCATCGCCGAGAGCTCGCCGCATGCGAAAATCGTTTTGCCACCCTTGACTGACCGACAAATATTTATAGCGCGCGACTAGCCGCGAGAGTGAGGGGGTGTCTTCGCGAGCGAGCGAGCGAGCGAGCATCCGCCACGACTCCGGTTGAAGCGATAGGATTGGAGTCCGCGAATCAAATCGGTGTGTCGGATCTCGCGCGAGTGACAGCCACGAATCCGCGACTCACCCTCGGAGACTGTGATTCGTATATGCGACAAAAGCAAGAACCGGATTCGCAGTGGTGCCTTCGCTGAACAAGGACGTCGGAGGGAGGACGGACACCGTCGGCCGTCGGCAGCTCTTGGTACGTGATCACGTGTTAGCGCGGAACTTTGATTAAGGAGTATTGAGGATAGACGAATGTAAAGTAGGGTTCGAACTGTGTTTCATCTTTAATCTTCGAAATCAACGATTAGCTGTACGATTTGTGTCCTTTTTCTATCTCTTTTTGCCACCGTCGAGCCATTTTAATTTTAGACCGGAAAAAAAAATGTTGCATCCCTTGTTTGCAATATTGAATTTATTTTACATCTGTTATTATATATCAAGTTGTAAATTAGTTAAAAACAAAAAGAAGATAAAATTTCTTATCGTTATATTTAAAATTAAATTTCCAGTTAACAGATTTGTCTTTAACTCTTTTATCTGTCAAAAAAAGGTGTGTTTTCGGTAGCTAAAATTCAAAGAATTGATTTAACTTGTCAATGAATTTGTTTTCGCTCAGTTTTCGTTTTTTGTTCTATAAAACCTTACACGAATCTTGTTTAATTTATTTATTAACGAAAGATTATCTTAATTTCAATGAATTTTTTAAATTTCTTTATTATTTCCCTGTACGAAATGACAGATTTTTTAATATGCGCCAGAAACTTATATATAATATTCTAATAATAATAATATTTATAATAATATTTAAAAATATAAAAATAGATATTACAATGATAATATTCATTCGTTTAGTTCTAACGTTTTCTAACGATTTTCATAAAATACTACAAGGGAAACAATTGTCAATTGAATATATGTGATGTACGTATACAAATAAATTATATTTTTGATATAAAACAGCATTATCGAATATAAGGAAAATTTGTTTTAAAATGATAAAAAAATGTAATATCGATTGCATAATTTTTGTCTCTTTTCAAAAAATGATTTAACGTACAATTCTTAAGATTCCTGATTAAGTTTACTAAGTCTCAATCCGTTTTCTATTAAGCGTAAAAAAGCGTATAAAAAATATTTAAAAATATTGTCTCTCAGAAATAATAAATATAAATATTTAATCGCTTTGGTCGCAACTAGAATTCTTTGCCTGACATATTAGCGCTGACGAGGCCGAATATTTAAAGTATCTTACTTCGACGACACCGTCTTCAAGTACGCTCGGTTAATTGAATACCGCGAACGCACCGTTGATCGCTCGATGCGCGGTGAACGCGTTCGAATCTCGACGGTTCATCCCGCTGATTAACACAGCTCGCGGTATCAGTCGTGGCAGGCGAATGCGCGTCACGCGCGGGAATGCAGATTGCATGCACGTAGCGTATAATGCGGCTTAAAGCGTTAGGCACTCACCCTCCCCCGCGAACTCATTGCAGTGCCGGAGACGAATGCGATTGAATAGCGCGTCGAATTTCCGCGACGTATATAGATATGTACGTATCCCTCTGTCTCTCTCGTTTCGTCTCTCTCGTACACGCCATTTCGTCGTAGTGTCTTCTCAGTTTGTTCCCTTTCCTCTCTGCCCTGCGTGTCTCCCGCGTACAGTCACGGTATTATAGCGTAATTAGGCGATAGGCTTTATACGATTCGCCGTGCAAAATGCGCGAGTGAAAGAGCTCCCGAGTCTGAATGTCGAGCGCGCAAGTGTGGGACGCCCCGTGGTGACATTCGACGCGATCATTGTGAACGCTCCTTTCCAGCGTCGTGACGGCGCATTGTGCGTCGGCTACCACGGTAGTTTCTTTGCGATAGACCCGCTTCTCTAATCGGGGTAAATATATGACGGTAACGGCGTCAGTTGCTCGTAAACAACGTCAATCTGCGCGTAGAATGTCTAAGCCGCTGCCTCTCGGTCGATATTCTCGATCGAGAACCCTTTGCAAGTGCCATGGAACACTTCTGCGAGAAAGTAGATTTTTCTTTAATCCTTTTGAAGCTATTTTAACTTACTTATTTTAAAACTTTCACGTTAAATTTTATACTATAAAAATACTGTCACAGAGTTACATTTTATTATTAAGATTCTTAAAATCGTTCTACATTAGTCGCAAGTTAATGTGTCTTGCAAGCAGACACACCGCTTGTCGCGACAGCCAATCAGAAGCATCAGTAGTATCACGTTTGACGCTTCTGATTGATTGTGTGTTCTTGTGATCAACTTGTGATTAATATGGAATAATTTTTAGAATACGATTAACATTAAGAAGATATTGCACTTTGGAAAACTTCAATGCAAGGAGATTAATTCAAATTTGCTCATAAAAGTAAATACAGATAAGCAAAGTAAGAAAAGACATATATTACAAGATAGACGTATACGTATAATGCATTCTAGTTTTACACACACACACACACACACACACACACACACACACCAAATAAAATTTTTAAATTCATCATGATTGAGTTTGATACTTTATAGCTAGAACAATAAGTTGATAGACATGTAGACAGAACTATAAAGATCTGGTTAGAATTATTTTTTATTGAATCTATTAGATTTTTAATTTATGCAACCAGATTTTTTTTCTAATGTAAATTCGTACGGATCGAAGAACGAATGTTCAGTGGTAAAGAAATCACATTAATGAAATGGATACACTGCGATTTGAAAAAACTTTTTAACGTGCAAGTAAATGAAAATTTAAATTTGCTCGAAAAATAGAGATGAGTAAAGTGAGAGAAGATATGTTACAAGATAAGCATTCTTAGATTCATATAAATACGGATCTAAGAATGAATGTTCAACGATAAGAATCTGATATGCCGAAAAGTTAAGTAGAATTTCGCAGAAAAGCGTAGCGTAATGAAAGCGATTCGAAAATCCGAAACAGAAAGCTCATAAATAACAGCAAATTGTTGCAAAAGAGTAGAAAATTGGTCACGGACCTCCTTATAATACGGAATGCAATTGCATTAGATTGAATTGTATTATGTTTCGAAGGAAGCCTTCTGTAAGATCTATAACCGTTTAACGCCTCGTTAACTGTTCATTATTAACGTGCCGTTAAACAGGAATAGATCCTATAAACGACGCGCGCGAATTAACGTTGATCAATGAAACCTTTCGACGATCTACATCTGGAATGGATTGAGGTATTATCAGATTGATCGATATCGAAATAAAATGAAAACGAGAGATATCGTTAAACACGTTGACTCGACCATTGTCATACGGCAATTCAAGAAATATCTGCAAATCTGCGTGCATAGAAAATTTTTCCGAATGTACTGCTACAGATTGCAGGAGTTAAAGATAAAGAAAATAATAATTGTAGAAATTCTGTCGCTGAATTGAGATGTAAATGTTGTACTCTGATTATTCAAGATTTATAATAATTTGGCAATTAGAAAAAATTAAGATTGCTTTGATTGTTGCAATTGTTTTGTACAAGTCCGTACATATGTCAATGCGCTTATTATACTTTATTTTGTTGACATAAAAAGAGAAAGATATAGGTTTGTCAAAGTAACGATGACGTAAGTTTAGTTACATAACGATTCAAATGTATACGTGTGTCGAACTTTCTCAAGAGATAACAAATGTAACATTTATGTAAGATTTTTAATAAGAAGAAATTAATATGCACGTACGCGCGCACGTGTTTGTGTGTGTGTGTGTGTAAACATCACAAAAGTGAAAAAAGAAATACAAAGGTACTTCAAATCGAACTAATTAATTCCGCACAAGCTGCGTATGTTACGCTAAAGCGATTTATCTCTCAATCGTTCTCGATTACGCGAAACGGTTTATCGCCCATAATACGCGGCCTTATTCTTCTCCGGGATTAATTAATAATTAATGTACAAACGCACAAACGTGTATGTGCTCACGACGAACATAATCGCGGGCGGAAGTCACTTTATACGGTAGCGGTTAATGCCTGCAGGGGTTGTTGGGCGTGTATTACGGGGTGGATTTCGACGGTAGTCGCGGTAGCGACGGCGGTAGGTGCCATTAACAGTGTTTCGCCGGAAATGTAAAGCATAATGCGCCGGCAGCTCGTGGATATGGAACCTATTACCATCCGCGTGTATAATGCTACCTTTCCGCCATCGTCCTCTTGCACCCCACAGCTCGCCGCACAGCGTTGCAGAGCGTTCAAGAAGAGTTTGTCCCGCGATAACCTCCCACGCGAGTAAGACTATTCCTTCATATCTCGTTTAGATCAGCAGCGAACAATCTTCGCGCGCGTGATTGATAATTTACTGAAAATTTCTTCGGTTCAAAAAGTTCAAAAAGGTTTCCGTTTTTTTAACGATAATACACTTTTAACAATTTGTTTTTTTATTGAGTTATTAATTCATATTCACGAATTTTCCGCAAATTTATCCAAAAACTAGTTGAAGAATTCTGTTAATGCGATCATAAAAAATGTTTGACATTTAATTGGCAACGATCGATGAGATATTCTTAATTTAAAAAATTGATTTGTAAATAATCATAAAAACATGTCAAAGAGGTTATTTATAGGGTGTTTGTTATTTGGAAAAATCTGAAAATCTTGGAATTTTCAGGGAATTTCTTTTTTACCCTTAAAAATCAAGGAAAATCCTTTTCATTAAATTTTATCGTTACTCAGGGAAATTTTTGAAATTTTACTTTTAAATTTAAATTTTGTTTCTTTTTGAAAACATTTTTTGATTATTTTTTTTGATAATGCAAAATATCAACAATTGGTTAATAATAAGCATGTCATATCCTTTCGTGTACATTCTCGTGTGTTTCGCGAATTTTTACAAAAAAATCAGTGTGACAGTAGAAGATAATACACAATAGAAGAAAGTATCTCAATATATTATAATGAACCTTCTACTATCTTACAATTGGAGAAAAAGATAGATAGTACGCGTGAAGTTTCTGTTTTTTACAATACTAATTTACAGTATATAATTTATTTGTGTTGCTTGCACTTTAATTAATTTCAAAGTAGCAAAAAAAATTCTCTAATCTTATTTGGAATAAAAAAATCTAGAAAATCTGAAAATTCTCAGGAAATTTTTTTGCAAGATTTCAGTAAACACACTTTGTATTTATTAAGTTATTTAAACAATCGCATCTCGAACGTTCATTAAAGAAGGAATATTCGAAGGAATGAAAGGAAAGATAAGAAAATCACAATATTTTTAATTAAAGGTTTATATATTTCCAAAATTATGTATGTAATATATGATATATCTTACATTGTTTTATAATTGCTTGAAAAAGAAATTTAGAAAGTTGATATCGCACGTAATAACTCTTTTTTGTCCGACATTTAATCTAGTCGAACTTAAATCACTATGATTAAGAAAAAAAAGCTCTTGGAAAACCGCTATTCCATTGGTGATTCCGCGCGAGATAGAGTCGAGTTCACTAAATCGACAGCTTGGCGTCTTGCAAATAGAAGTGACGTGATCCTGTTTGCGCTCAGTCGGGCATAATCCGAGGTAATCCTCTTGCACAATATGCGAATGCGATGCGTTCTACTCCTCCCCTTCATTCCCCGCTCGTTTCTCCCGCTCTTTCTCTCATATACGTAAACGTGTACCTTTCGCGCCTCTCTTTTGACTCTTTCCTCTTTTCCGGCTGTATCTCATCTCCCGCGCCGTCTTCTTAGCACGAGGAAATGCTTCTCTGTATTGTAGCGCAAAGAGCATCGTGGATAATGAAACAGAAAAGGGGGAAGTGTCTTATGCAGACACTTGCGTTGCCTCGCGTTGAATTCCATCACGATAACCTGCGAAGTGAAGTCATCTTATAAATTATAACGTGAATTTGATTCGATTCAATGAGTCTTTCGTAAACATACCTGTGCGAAAAATGTCTTCGCTAGTTGACGTTTTTCTTTTGCTAGTACCTGCAGGAAAAACATATCTCAATTTGCATATTAATGAAGTAATACAATGTGCGACTAGGATATCGTTCCAATAAGATATCATTTGAACTGTATGCAATAACATAACTGTTTTCTGGACTTCACTTAAAGTTAGCATCAAGTCTTTGTCACGATTTCAAACTTGAGAATCTTTTTTTATTTTATCTTGCGTGAATGTTACTTGTTACCCCCTTCTTAAATTGTTTAACATATAAAGAATTGATCCATATTTAAGACATTTAAAATCGATTCCGAAGTAAATGAAACGAAAATGAAAAATCTGTAAATGAAGATCTTCTAGATTATTTTTAATTTCGTAATATATATTGTATGTATATATGAACCGCAAAATTTAAATTATAATTAAATAATAATTATATTAAAAAATCAAAGATACACAGCAATTTAAGTATATATTATTTTTCATATTATTTTTCAATATAATTTTCAAAACACCAGCAGCTTTTCCTCTAAAAAAAAAAAATCTTTTGTCTGCAAAGAAATCCATTCTCGCATATATTCGGCTATTGGTGTATAATTAGTGTAAATGGAGTAAAGCCTTCAAAAGGGATCGAATAAAGTTTAACTCTAATGAAGACGTCGTCGTAAGTGTTCGAAAGTGAATTAACCTGCAATCAACAGATTTTTTTCTCGAGCAATACAAAAGCTCGGAACGATGACGTCAGTGTTTTATTTTTTTTGTATAATTAAATTATAGTTTAAATTTGAATTCTGAATTTTCCTTCGCATTTTGCAACGTCGTTAACAATTCGATACAATTTTTACCTTCTGCATTTATGTGAACTCCTTTCACGAACTGTTTTTCTTTTTATAGCTTCTCGTATACGTTTTCATATATGGAACGATACAACTCGTACGCTCTCAGCCGACTAACCCTTTCCGACACTAATTATCGCGCTTAGCTCCATTTTTATCCCCTCTAGTACTACCTCTCACTTTACCCTCTTTTTTCTGTCTGCGGTAGTGAAAAATATACGGAGAGTGTTACGTTCGCGAGTAGTTCACATCTTCAACGAGTGCGATCCTCGGTAATTAAAGCACTTCACGTCGTCAATGTTACGTTGTCAACGTTCGAGACGATTCTATTCGTTTCAGGGATGATTTGTGTTCTTTATATTTGAGATATATGAAGACCGACGGGTATAATGATTAGCATTAGTAAATAACTATCAATAATAAATTTGAAATATCCAAACAGAGAAATTAGTTATATTAATTAAGAAATAATTTATTTTAATAATCTACTATAATTCACACAATAATTATCACTCACACACCCAGTACCTACTAGATCTCACACGTGAAAATTCATCAACAATTTATTTTGTAGCTATAACTTAAATTTTTTGTTAAGTTACATTTAAGATCGAAGATTTAACAAAATTTTATTATTTGTCTCTTTAAAATTCAATTTCTCTGAAATTTTGTTTAATCTTATTGTTTTAGAACTCCATGACTCAATATCTCGCCAGCACAAATTTTTCTTACAGTTTGTTCTCTAATATCTGTTGGCTAAAGAATACATCTGGTGGCTTCAGGCTCTATATATTTGTCTCCTTTGTTCCGTGTGCTTTATAGAATGCAAGGTCGATTGAAGTCGATTGTACATTGCGGTAGGACATAAGAACCGCACGTTTTTAGAAGTAACAGAGCGGGAGATCAGTTTATTTGTCCGCTTAAGGCGACGCACATGCGACCGCGATATGCAAATGACGCAGATTTACACAGGTGCCATAGATACGTACAGTTTTCGAGTTTACGGCGCCGAATTAACTACGACGTTTGAACGCGACGAGACAGTTTCGGATGGGTCGTTAAAACCGCCAAGTATCCGCGAGACAAGCCGCATCATTCCCTCGCGTTATTAATTATTTAAAGTCGCTTTGTTTGTCGTGTTTGCCAATGTGCACCTCGTTACGTTTTGTACTCACGCGAAGCTAGATAGTATCTTTCTCAATCACGGTTAATTGATCCGATCATCTAATTTTTAAAACGGAAAGGCGCTGTTACTGTTGTATATGAAGTTGGGATTTTCTCTAACGATATTAATTATGGCTTTCAGTGAACGGAAGTGTTCAAAGGCCCGAAGATTCTGCCTTCGCAGCAGCTGGGCGCTGCGGTCGCTCCATGGCCGGGCGCAACCGGCCTCATAGCTTCGGTCACTGCTGACGACATGGCACATAAAGGTAAGTCTATTTTTTAATTTTTCTAATTATACATATTTTCAGTTATTATTAATATTTTAAATTATAAGTATTTTCTAATTATAAAACCATAAAACTTCAATGTCAGTATGCACAACTGGAAATTTTTTAAACAAAAGTAACAATGCGCGGATGTTAAAAAGATATGTAATAGGAAGAATTGTCGGAAATATCGAATCGAATATTGAAGTTATAACTTGCGATTTTTAATTCGTAGATTCTAAAAACATAAATAAGTAACATGCGTTATATATAAATAAATTAGTATTCATAATTTAATAATTTAAAATTATGACGAGCATAAGATGAGATGAAAAAAAAGTCACTGTCTGCATATGCGATGCATAAGAAGATTAAGACGCGTGAATCTGTGATCCCTGAAAATGTATCGGAAGATTCCCCCACGTCCTTCTTTGACCATACATCATTTTCTAATCCAGCATTCCATTGCGACGGACCATCACGAGAACGATTATAATAAAATCTTTATGGAGAGGCGGAGTTCTCTCTCTCTCTCTCTCTCTCTCTCTCTCTCTCTCTCTCTCTCTTTACCTCTACTCAAGAAGCATAAAACTTAACGATTTCTGGACGATGACTACGAAATGGCGATGGCGTATAACCACCATACGTGCAACGAATTCTGTTTCTGCGATTGATGTTTTGCATTAACGACGCCGACACTTGCGTGCAACTATTATAATATACCCCTTCGATTTAAAGCTTCAACAATTCTTTGCGCTTCTATCCAATCATCTTCTTGATTCCGTTTCTTGATATACGCGCTCATTAAATTTTGAGAAAATTACTGAGAAATATTTTCATTATTTTTCTTCATAAAACGCCTATGAAGAATCTGTCCCGATTTAAATAAGGGACAGTATCATGATGATTAAGAATGTTCTTGGTGATTACCGTATGCGACGGCTTTTTATTAATCCGCGCACACTTCTCCTATTAATTCGCGAGACGAAGTCTCGACGAATGTAAACTATGTCCGAAGATATTACGGATAATTCGAATTCTAGCCCCGGACGAATCGAAAGTCCGAGAATCAAGAAGGAGGCGTTCGGTTGATGGCTAAGGCGTTTAACCCCATTAGTCCTGAATGGAACCTCTCGTCTCTCCCTTCTTGCCACCCTCTCTCTTTCTTGTTCTCTCGTATACCCATCCCCGTACCTTCTTGCTTTCTCTAACTTTCTGTCACTGGCGCTTCCTCCGCTCTCGCCCACCCCTGCTCGAGCTCTCTTAACACAAGGGTCCGAAGAGGATGGGCAGACGACGTCTCAAGGCTTTCTAAAGCCGGCAACTTCTGCCTGAAACTGGCTGCTCACTTCACGTATTGATTTCCATTCTCTTACGCTTTCCAGTCCTCACGCTTCTCGTCCGCCGTGTCCTTTGGGCCCACCGGTTCGTTCCTTCTACGGGATCCTTCGCTTTTCCGCGAGATCATAATTTCTACCCCTTGACATCCTGATAGTCGTCGTATAATTCAGCTAAACGCTAAGTTAAAAAGGAGCATCCTTATGCGACGTCTTTATTCAATAACTTACTCTCTTTAATCTTTGCTGACATTTTATTATGTCTATTCTTTGAATATATTTTGAATGTAATATACCGATTTTTTTTGGCAGAATATGTAGGAAAATATTGATGATTCTATCGATGACGTGTGATGATTGCTATAAATTTAGAAAAATCGAGATAATACATCGAAAAAATAAAATCTATTTAATTTACTATTAAACTGCATAGTTTATATGAAAATTCAAATAATTCAGGATAATTAAAGATGTGTACACAATTTTCAGGAAAGTAATAATAGCTTGTTTTTTCTTTT
>JANQDE010000087.1:353647-369898 GCA_037157785.1 Cephalotes varians
TATTTTTTTTTTTTTGCGAATTGAATGAACATAACAAGTTTGTAATTGATTCAATTGATATCAATTTCAATCAAAAATTTTCCCCGCATATTCCAAAACCATATTTTGTTATTTCATAGAAACAATTTATTTATTAACGGTTCATTATATCGCAAAGGATTTTAATCCTGCATGCTTTAGATTTATACAGCATAAGAACTATTATTATAGGGAGTTTACTTTAGTTATTTGTTGAAAACTATTATTTTTCACTGATTCTCATTCTTTTTCCCTAGATTTTTTTTGTTATATGGCACGTACTACATTAAACAATAAATTGCAAAATCCTTTATAATAATATTAATAAATTTAATTAATACGCGGAAAAAATGATTTTGCTGAAGGATCTAAAATTTTGCTGGATACAGATCCGAAAATAATTTTGTTGGAACATTCAAAATAATAAGCAATGCTACAAAAAAATTTAATATTCTAGCAACTAGTTTAGCGTTCTACATAATTATTTTGATAATTCAACAAAATTACTTTTCTGGCTTGTATCTAGTTAAAAATTTTTCCAACAAAATCGTGTAATATATTTTCTTTTGGATTTCGTGTAATTCTGACCATCATAACGATGCACATGTTGTAACATCGCTTCTCTATGTAATTCAGAGCGGTTTGTATTTTCGGCAATAAAACAACAATAATTATAGACAATGGCATTCTATAATTATTATTTTATTATCTAATTAATATTATTATTATGTAACGTTTTATGTTAATAAAAATATATTATAAGAAGATATTGATTATTACATACCGTGTGATTAAAAGTTTAAAAATTGTTGCTCCCTTATCCGTGTAACGAGCCGGCTTGCGGTGATTCGGATTTCCTTTGGCGTGAAAAATTCCGCGAAGGTTCTCGGCGCAGATTAAACACCGCGGCGGCGCGGCGGAATCCACAAGTGAGGAAGCGATCGGAGAGTCTGCAGGGTGCTCGAAAATCCACGAGTTATCTGACCGAGTACGGCTCAGTGGGGTGTGTAGCGTTAAGTTGGCGTTAGCTCATCGAATCGCTTTGGATAGAGCAACCACCGCCATCGCCACCACCGCTGCCACTACGGTGCTAAAAGACGAAGGTTTGTTTTGATCGATCGCACGTACAAATCGTATTTCCGGCCTCGCAAGTAATGACAAATTTGCCCCCTATTCATTTTCCCGACGGAACCGCTCGAGAGGACCACAGAAACGTCCTAGTTATCCTTTATATCTTTATACTTTACGCCAAGTCAAGTAGCAAATTAGATGCTTACCTTTTTTCATTACCTTCCGAGAAAGGTAAGCGAGTAACTTGTAACTTGTCTTACCTCCTTCGTGTCGTTATAATAATCAGTAACAATGCCTTTCTATGTACATAATTCGGTGTTTTATATTTTCGACGATAAGACAACGACTTTTGACAATAGGATTATATAATTGTTATAATTGTTATTTTGTTATATAAAAGTATACATAGAAAATATTGATTATTATTAAGCTCATTCATCTCATAGAGCAAAATTACATTAAAGCTACGAGATGTTAGTAATTAGAATGGCGTGGAAAGAAAGCATTTTTATTACGCTAATTTGATTTTTCTGTAGTATAGTACAATAAATAAACGAAAGAATTATTTTTACATTAAAAATTATTACACGAGAGGAAATTTAATAATTAAAAATAATTTTTTTCTTAAAGAGTTTGGAATTAAATTGGACTCTTAAAAGCGGATCCGAATATTTTTAATGTAATATCGTTGTTTCTATTTAAATGTATGTGCATTTTTATAAACAGCAATATTATTTCATTTGCAAAAATAGAATTTGCTCTTTTTCACACAAATATACGTAAAAGCATTTTATTGCACTGTGCATTGCGTAAGTAAGTTTATAATTTTAGCTAGCAAGATTTATAGAATTTCTGCAAGGAATGAAAAGTCATCATCCGACTAGTTATCTTTGATGTGATAATGCCAATGTGTCAATATTTTACGTTCGTTTATGTTTTGCGTATAACTTTATCAAATTAAAACAATTACAAATCAAAAGGGTTACTGGGAATCAGCGCGGACATGTAAGAATAGTGACTCTTAACAGTGCGCATATGTAAGAATAATGACTCTTTCAAATGAGTATAAATTTAATAATATTCGAAACGTTTCGGCTAACTTTTTAGCATTTTTCGATCCATAGTAATTTTCAAAGATTGGCGCATATCACAAAAGTGTAGAGCCATAGGTAGAATCAATCCTTTGTTCTTCTATATGTAACTCGTGTCCGTTATGATTGGATGTTTTTTTAAATTACGTCTCATGATCACATAATTAAGTAACAAATTCGATCGTATATATTCCGCATGATAAAAATAATTGTATAGAAGTGCAAATGTCAAAAATATGAATAAAAATTAAACCGTAGTCAAAAATACAGCGAAACATAGTCAAGTAATATAAAAAGAATAAATTAAGTGTAAAACGCAAACTGTTCATTAGAATGTCACAATTTAAAAATACAATTTAAAAATACTTTATCAAATTAGCTTGAATTTCTGCATATTAATACAAGTCATAATTTGTAACGCGAAATGAATAGTTTTTTTTATCGTTTCCACGTCATTTTGTACATATTTGCTCCTTAAATTAATTTGGCACTACCGTGAAGTATTTTTATATATATCGTTTTTCATCTTGTCGAGAATTATGCCGGATGATTCATGCATTCTTCACAAAGTTTTTTGCCGCATCTTTGCGGATAACTTTTGCAGAATTGCAAAGCCACTTGACGGTATTTCCGGTGTGGAATATCTACGAGATAGTATTTAACAAAGTTTTCACGACCGTTGGAAGGGTTAACGCTTCAAACAGCGTTCTGCAACTTTCGAACTAACGATGGTCTCTTAGCCGTAATTCCTGACGAGAGTTTCTAAAGTTTGGCAAATCGTCGCGTTTCCGCACATTTGTCCTGCTCTGTCGCGTAAAACGAGGAAGCGCGCATAGTACTTGTCACGAATAATCGCGTGATAACTTAGCGATCAAATTTCCGAAACGCGAATTGTGCTCTCGCAGTTGTTTCATACATTCTTCTTGTTTATCGCGCAAGTAATATCTGCTCGCTTTTGCATTCTATCGAGCAAAAATAATTTGATTAATCGATTAATTTTTAAAGCAATTTAAATAGTAGATGATATCTTTAAGTGACTTAAATTGGGACAAGCAAAAGTAACTAAAAAATTGCCGAAGATTGTAGATATTTATATAATTTTATACTCTTTTAATATACTCTTTAATAATAAAGGAAAGTCATCGATATTGACATAAATCTCCTAAAGCTTCCTTATTTCTCGAAAATTAAATATTGCATTTTACTGATAAAAAACCTGATCTGTTTAAATAAATATAAAATAAAATAGTTTCAGCTCGTATTTTTCTAAACAAACATATAAGTAAGGCCAACGAACGAGCAGTAAGTTGTTCTTAAAGAAGGTCGTAAGAGTTTATTATATAAAATTACAATTTTCAAAATTGTTTACACAAACGATCGTTTCGGCTTTTACTAAGCCTTCATCAGTACGCAATTAAAAAATAATAAAATAAGGAATATTTAACAAAAATTTTCCGAGAGTATAACATGAATTAAAAGATGATACAGGCCTTGTGTGAAGTACAGTTAGTGATGTGTCTGTTGGTCGTAATTTATTTGTGTGTCGGACGCCTGTGTCAAATTATTAAAAAACGGAAGTCAATTCTGCACATTCTAAGATTATAAACTGTTGTTCATTCAAAAGTGAAAACGGTTTTTGTTCAGAATTACAAACGAAGTCAAGCGTTAAAATAACCTGTGATATGGTCCAATCTGTACATGAATAATTAAAAGTGGCGAAATTGTATCAAATAAACTGTTACTACAACCCGCAATTAATGATGAGAAGAAATTCTTTAGTTTTCAGTGACAGTAAAATGTATGAGATTTACATATTTGAAAGTGATGAATAATTATGGAGTGTATAATGTCGTAGATAGTCAAATTATATTAAAAACGTAAAAATTAAAATGTGATGTGTGTCCTTGTCAGCGTTCTGTAGTTAAATGACAAAGATGACGTGTAATTTGTGTATATAAATTTTGAGCGCTATCGCACAAATTATTAGGTATGATATGTGTTATTGTACAATTTGTGTTATTACATAGTTTATGTTGACTTAATATAATATATAATATGTAATATAATATATAATTTGTTTGTGACGGTAAAATGTATCGAATTATAGTGAATCATTCTAGTTTATGTATTATATGTGAAAAATGCGTTAATCACTATTACAGTTTGGAAAGCTGATCCAGGATGTCAAAATATGCATTATCAAGCAATTCCATGTCGGTCTGAGCGTTAATCCCGTTTTATTGTTCTCTTATGTACAATTTCTGAAATTGATCTTTTGTAAAAAATTGCTTTCTGTATCAAGAATTTTTATATTGTTTCAATCAAACGTATGTGAATATTTTAGAATGTGTTCTGTAATGACTGAGTGTTTGGAGGTATCTGATTTAATATTGTTGCTGTGTTTTTTTATTCTTGTTTTAAGTTGTCTTTTCGTTTGATCAACATAAGAGGCGTTGCAATCCTTGCATAAAATCTTGTATACTACATTATTATTTGAAAAAAGATTATTAGTATCTTTGTGCACCTTGATGAACTTTTCAAGACTGTTCAACACCTGATAACCTGTGATATATTTTGTTTTATCAATAGTGGACGATACTAATTCTGAGATTCCCTTGATATATGGAAAAACAACGAATTTTTTGTTATTATTAGAATTATCATAATTTTCCTTAGAGCTTCTGATGCTTGCATTTCTTTTGTTGTTAATAAGAGTTTTTATTTTAACATTCATTTTTTCAAAAATAAGTTCCAGGGAATAACCGTTGTCCAGTAACAAATCAATAACAAATTCCAAATTCTTACGGTGAAACCTAGAATGTGAGAGAAAAAATGCTCTATCAATTAAGCTGTACATAGTACCAATTTTATGACACGACGGATAGAATAGAAGCCCATACAGCACAGACCTCCAAGGGATGTCTTAAGGACGTCCCAAGGACATCCTTGAGGACGTCCTTGAACGTTCTCAGAATGTCCATATCGTGTGCTGTCTGGGAAGGATAGAAATCTTCCGGAAAAATTCTGATCTGTTTAGATGATTAAAAAAATAAACAAATAATTCACATTAAGACAGACCATAAGATAGTAATTTAACCTATTTTTATATATACTTTATATGTCTTGCTGTTTGCGTCTTACGAAACAGCATAAGTAAGTATGCGTATAAATTAATAAAAAATATTTTATTTCGAAGAATTTTAGAAATTCTCAAATATATTAAACTTGTTGATATTTTGTATAGATGATTTCTCTGTAAAAAAAAAAGAATAAGCATATGTGGCATTACTGCCTATTATGTCAGCAATTCATTCTGTCATATTTTATTTTAGACGCTTATTTTTGCTTATCTTACGAAAAAATTAATTATGACAAAATTCGAAATAATATTATAAAAACTGTTACAATATATCAGTTAATAGAAAACACTTTCTTGTTTGTATTTATGTTTCTAAAGTTTTATTTTTAACTTTTTTATTTAAGAAGTATGAAAATAACAACATAAACAAAGTGGTATGACGATATCGGCGATTTTTCCTTATTAATATATAATATTTTATATAGAGAATTATAATTAGTCCTATAATATTAGTTTCAATATATTAAGTATTTTTTTCGTAATTACTTCATAGATATATTTTTATTGTGACTACTTTTTTGTCCAACTCTTTTTACTTTTTTTTTATAATTATTATAGTAAATATTATAGTATTATTAATGAGTAATATTATAATATTTACTATAATAATTATAAAAAATAGTAAAAAGAGTTGGACAAAAAAGTAGTCACAATAAAAATATATCTATGAAGTAATTACAAAAAAAGACTACTACATGCGTCAAAACATAGTTTCTGCCGGAAAATCCACTTCACAATTCTTCGCGCGGCAGAGAGGCATCGCGTCTTCTGAAGAAATCCGGAAGTTTGGCAAATCGTTCGGCCTCCGTTTTACCGCGTGGATTCGACTGTCGACACGACATTTCTCCGACGACGAATCAACTACCCTTGTGCAAGAGCTGCTTTTACGCGTAAGGGACGACACGAAGCCGGGCGCGCGGGAACGACGGGACAGCGAAATAAGAATAAGAAAGGATAGCGCCCGGCCCTTCTCTTCCTTTTCATTCTTTCTCGATAAGGCGAGTCAAGACAGAAAAAGACAAAAAGAGGGCGAGAAAGAGAAGGAGGAGGAGGAGGAGGAGAGGGAGAGGGAAGAGGGTTTTCCCGAAGCATTGATCGTTTCTGAATTCCGAGTAGATGGCAACCCCCGGGCGGTTCTTCACCCTCCGGCCTTTTTCCCTCGGAGCCTCAATATACGTACTCGTCTTTCGTACGTTACTGCGGCAAAAGAGGAAGAGCAAAAATATGAAAACGCTAGGAAGATGGGGCAAGTAATCGCGAGAGAGAGAGAGAGAGAGAGAGAAAGAGAGAGAGAAATAAGGGAGATACGCTCTTTAAAACGGTTCTCGGTTCGTTCAAAACAGATAGAACTCCTCCGCTTTTGATCCCGCCGCATTCGCTTCGTTGACGACAGCTTGTACGTTCTTATTCAATTAATTCTTATCTCTCAACGCGACAGATGATTTTTTGTTCATGATGTAATAATCGGGGAAAAGTCCGTGACAAAACAACAATATTAACTTTTGCAAGACTAATAAACTGTTTGACTGATAAACTGTCTCTCTTCTCCCGAAATTGCGAATAAAAATTGCCGGATATTCCATGTGGCACCACGTTATGGAACTACTAGCTAGGATGAGCTAGCAATATTTAAGTTGTCAAAAACGATCTTCATTTATTATACGAAATTAAAAAAAAAATATTGTTAAGTCCATCTTACAATTTTTCGCCAAAGAACACTCTTCCATAAGTTATCGAACCATTTTCTTCACATCGCAATAATTTTGCACATCCTCTTACGCGCACGACTCACTCCGAGCTGCCGAAACTACCTCACGGTTACTCGCAAACGTTCTCATGCCTTTGCCGGTCTTCTCCTGTTTCCTGAAGTATCGAGTGCTCCTCTACCGCTGTCCTCATCGTCGTCGTCGTTGTCGTCGTTTTCACTTCTGCGGCACCGTTGGAAAACGCTGAAGATACGCGTTATTTCAGGCGGACAAGGCACCCTTCTTCCACCTTTTCTTCCCTTCGCTTCTTCCTTCAGCAACGGCAGAATCTCGAAGAGAGCGAACGAAGCAGCCGCCGTCGCCGCCCGGCTTTTACGGCTATCTATCGAAGCATTTTGTACGTGAACTGGATACGTGGTGGATTTTCCAAGGTCCTTCGCTTGGCCCGGTTGCGACTAGGAATTCTTTGGAACAAGGCTTCTCGTTCTTCGTCCCTCCATCGAGGTGGACGGAGCGCGAAATGTGCTAGCCACTCGTTTCTGTTTGAAGAGGGAATTTCACAGTCGAATACGTCTGATGTAAGACGCGCAGTCCACATTCGACTGTCTCACGCGCGAGCCTCATGAAGAAAATTGCCCTTCGAGTTCCCAACCAGTCACTTCCTGCGACTAAGGCGATCCTGAAGTCGCGTCGCATTCGCCTAGTGGGAGGCACAATGGTTAAAGAATCTCAAGTAGCAGTCTTATTTTATATACAGCAATTTGTTGCTCAATTACTGAATGTATTCTCTCAGAATTCCAAACTTTTAATCATGACACACGCGCACGGATTTTAAATCTCATTTCTCTCCGCATCCACGAATATGTGGAGAAGCTCTCGCTCTTAATCTCGAGCTTATATTTATCTATTCTCTAATAAAAGGAAGTGCCACCGAGACGGCATTAAAGCCGGGACCTCATTAACGCAGCGAAAGAAAAGAACGAGCGGCCCGACGACCCTAGCCATTGTCACGATGTGAAGCTATTGCTATGGGAATTTCATGGATTCTCCGCGGCCGTCGCGAATAATGTCCCGATCGTTCCACTGATTTAACACCGGAGGGTGGCAAAGGGGAAGAGGAAAGGACGACGAAGCGCGATTGGATATTCTCTCTAAACGGCGAGACTTGACCGCACTTTAGATTCTGCCGCCAAGTTTTCACGAGTTCTTCGTGAGACTATTTGTTCTCAACATTTTGCGCCGTTGAAACTATTGCAAAACACTTGCGGCGGTATCTCTACGATTTAAGTCACGAACATGTAGCTTAAAATAAGATAAAATAAGATATGATATTGATTTTACATAAGATGGAAAAATATCCGCGCCTAAGAAATTAAAAGTGCATGATCAAAATTAAAGTAATATTCCGATTGCAGATGCAAAATATATAAAGATACTTTTTAAATAAAACGTTTTATAAAATTAAAAAGTTTTTAAACATATAGATTTTTGGAAAAAGTTTAACTTCGCGGGGAAACTGAAATTCCATTGACAAATTCAGATTTTCGACCGAGGAGCAAGTAAATAAATATCGATGATAAAGCGCACCAGGATGCGATTGAGAAAAGTATTCTCTAGTGCTTCCCGCAGATATCTCTGAGATATCTTAAGCCATTAGATCCTTTCGCATTACTCATCGTTCTTTCGCGCTCGCGCGCGTATGCATTATTCCGTCCTAACTATGTAGCTCCGACGGGGAAACAAAAAACTGTCATATAAACCGCGCCCTCTCTCTCTTGCTTCCGAGGGTGACGGCGAGAAAATGGAGACGGTGTGAAAAGCTATTGCGACGACGACGACGACGAGGACGACGACGAGGACGACGACGAGGACGACGATGACGACGATGACGACGACACCGACAGCGGCGTCGATGTTGCTTTTGTCCGTCCTCGGGACGAGCTCATGCAGGCATGACGTTAATCGACGAGACGAGCCTCGGAAGCGTTTGAAAGAGTAAACGCGGTTAAGCCACAGCGTTGGAAATTCCTTCACATTCCACCATCTTCTTGACTTACGGCAAATTTGCTAATCGGCGTATCATCGTAAATGTCATGTCACGTAAAAATCATGCGGTCATTCGCGTTGTTACGTTGCGCTTCGGATACTTTCCAGAAGGAATTATTACGTGTACCACACTTTTGCGGATGCGCTATGCAAAAAAAAAAATTAAAAAAAAGATAATTAAAAAGTATAAAATATAATAATTAAGAGAGAAATGGCCCCAAGATAAAAAATAATTTGAAATATAATTTACTGTACGGGCCTTCGCGATTGTAAATGCGTAATATAACAAAACTTAAAGTGTGTATTACATAAATATAATTAAGTTGGAAAGTACAATATAAAAAACGTACAATATGAATACGTATAATATGAATACGAACGTTTCGATCCTGATGTGGATTTTCTTCAGCGTATAAAATTTGATACAATGAAAAACTAACTTATTTTGAATGAAGAAGCTTATTTCAAAAGATTAATTTCTTCAGAAATATATGATTCATATAAAAAAACAATCTACAGGTCTAAATCTTCAAAAAAACACAAAGCTTCTTGATCCAATTTACTCGGATATTATGTCGTTTTATGAGTTCCCCAACTCAGTTTCTCATGTAGATTGTATGGTGGAGGGGGAGAGAGATACATTTCAATACTCTCCCTCCCATTTTCATCATTACCACCAAATACATCCAACCGTAATGAATCACTCGAGCTCTTCCGTCAGTAAGTAAAAAATTTTTTACTTTTTATTTTTTATTTTATTTTTCACTTTTGCAATTCCATCCATTATTTATTTCGCTTCTTTACAAGATTCTACATCTGACGTATTCATTTTTAATAATCTGACTCAACCTTTATTTTACTAAATTACTACTTTAAATTTTGACACCGAGAGAAAAGAGATCGAGGGGATTTAGTTTTTCCATTGTATCAAATTTTATACGCTGAAGAAGATCCACATCGAAACGTTCGTATTCATATTACGTTTTTTATATTGTACCTTCTATATTATACTTTCCAACTTAATTATATTTATGTACACTATTAAAAATTTCATAAAATTTAATGTACTTTTATACAATTTGAATTTAATTTCATGACATTACATTAAATTTAATGTATTTGTAACTGAAAAGTATATTTGTGTACCTGTACATGAAATTTAATGTCATAAAACTTTAAAATATACTGTATTTTTCATAAAATTTTATGAAATTTCATGTACATTTTCATTACATTTAAGTAACTATTTGTAACTTAATTTTCAGTTAAATCATTCATTATTTTCAATTTCGTTCATAACTATGAACTTTATTTACATGTAAAGAAAGCATTTCCAACAATGTAATACACACGACTTTAAGTTTTGTTATTATATTATGCATTTACGCGAGGACCCGTATGGCAAATTATATTTCAAATTATAATTAAAAAGTATTACATAGAAAAGATTGGTAACTTATCGAATCTTGCATTGTAAAAAGGAAATCGGTCCTCTAAGCACTATGCTCACAATACGAATCTTCGTGAATTAAGGACACGCGGATTTGTGCGCAGTAATATAGAAACATATTGTTATGATGAGGGAAAATACTTTTTTTTATCGCTGCAGTTTGCATGGCTTGCGAAAATAAAGAATATTGTGTGCGATAAATAAATATTTTGACAGATCATAACAAGGCTAGTCCGAGCATACCCATGGGTACGCGAGCAACTGTCGACCTAATTTTCCCCTAAATGTTTCCGGAGATTACATCGGTTCGCCATTGTACGCTGCGGATGGCGCAAGGATCTCTCAATGGAACCCCATAAGCCTCTCGGCAAAACGGATACCCGATTTACATTGGTTCGTCAATGACGTGCGCGATTATAGCGCAAATGCTTTTATATAATAATTTCGTTATACGTCGAATTCATTCGTTTTCCATTATTCATGGAATATGAAGTGTATACGAAGAAAACGCTTTTTTCACGTGTCGCAGAGGAATTTAAAGCATTCTTGACGCGTTTCTGAAATTGTTTACTTCTTTATGACGAAACTCTCTCTCTCTCTCTCTCTCTCTTCCCCCCTCCTCTCTCTCTCTCTCTCTCTCTCTCTCTCTCTCTCTCTCTCTCTCTCTCTCTCTCTCTCTCTCTGTATCAGTTTGCGCGAAAAAGCCAGAAATGTTTTTCTTTGCCTGTTCGTCGCACCGCGAATGAGGAAAACAAACGGCAGACAAGGGCATAAAATGAGGAAAAATCGTTAACAAAACACGACACGCGATAATGACGTCGTTTGTCGCGTTAGCAGCACTTTTATTTGATTCCTCCGCAAGTTCATTTCTGCACACGTTGTTCTATAGGGTTTACTCGCTTCCTTCTCTTCCTACCTTTCTTCGCTCTTTTTTCTTACCATCTTTCCCCGATCTCCTCAAACGTACTTGCGTGCCACCGAAAATCTTCTCTCTCTTTTTTCTTTTTTTTCGTCCGAAAAGGACTCGAGAGGCCACTTCAGACTCTGAAGCACACAGAACCGTCCTCTCTCACACACAATAATAACGTTTCCACCCGCACACCTGCTCGAAGCCCTGACTGCCGGACCAATCTCCGAACATGGGGCATCCGACCCACATTCTCATTTTCATAACAAGGCCAAATAAGCCGCACCTGCGATTCCCTTAAACATTGTACTCTTCCTCATTCTTCTCCTATATCGACATTTTGCGCGTATTACAACCAGATTGTCATGGAAAATGTAGAATCGTCATTGCCGTTTCGAAAATATTTTCTCATGCAGCGATGTCCACACTAAACGAATTTATATACTTTTTTGTAGATATTAATGAATTCTTTGTAGCAGCGACAAAAAGGAAATGAATCCATAGAAATGTTTTTCTATTCCATTTACCATAACAACATTTGATATCTAAACGTACACAGCAAAAAATATTTTGTATTTGTGTTAAAAACGGTCCTTGTTAAAATTTTTGTGTTGAATTTTTAACATATCCGAGTGTTAATTTAACATAATGATTATGTTATTCGGATTTTGTGTTAAAATGATATTTAACATTTTTTAGTGTAAAAATAACATAATTTATGAGTAAATAAACAAATAAAAATAATGTAGTTTAAAAACATCAATTCTAAAATAAATGAATCGAAGATGAATGTACGTGTTAATTTAATATATTATAAATGTTAATTTTACTAAAGAAATATGTTTCCACAAATTGTGTCCAAATTGTGTCAAATTGTTACGTTTTTTTGTATTAATTTTTACATAATGTTTCCGTTACTTTCTAACATATTCATCTTGTGTCAAAGTAACATAATAATTTGAATAAACCGTTTGGGATACGTGAAATGTTGAATGAAATGTTAAATTTAACACAAATTTTCTAACAGTGTATTTCTTGAAAATATTAATTTCTAATTTTTTAATACATGTATCATGTGAAATGCTGTCTAGAATTAAAAACTTCCGTGTAGACATATTTTTTTATGGTAAGAAATCTATTTGCAGACACGAACGGTGAACATTTACGATTTATTTACCAACACGTTGAATGTGGTTCGTGATTTAATATTGTATTCCGTGTCCCATTTGCATCGAACGTAGATCTCCGTGTAGATTGACGGCGCTGCCGCATTATTCCCACAGCTGATCATTCCGATACGTGGATCTAATTATGTCACAACCCCCATGGGCATCGCACTCCCATGGGAACAAGCGGTGCGCGACCACAATGCCAACCAACCAGCCGATGTCATTGTGCACTTTGTACGATTGTGCTGTGCGCCTCTGTTAAAGGGGCCCTCACGGCGCCTTATTTCCTGGTGACACATGCATGCCGACCCTCGGTCTAAGTCTTCCTCCGGCCGGACCCTTCCTGCATTTTTCGGTAATAACTGTCGAAAAAACGGGGGCTTCCGCGAACGACGAGGATTCGAAAGTCTCCCTCGTGCATCGATCGCGATTAAACTTCCTCCCTTTTTTTTCTCCTCAAACACAAATTGCCGGTCGTGCGGATTACACGACCGAACACATGTTCTTCGATATTGTTGTCGCGAGTTTACTTATTTAACGGAAATATTGATGACCGGCGTCTCCGAGTTCCTTCAAATTTTTCCCGGAAGACAACCGAGATGTTCGATTAAAAAGAAAAGTGCAGAAATATTCGAAGAACGAAACCTTCGTGCGAAAATTTCCGCTTCGTCGTTAATATATTTAATCTATTATAGAAAAATATGAATTCTTTATTCTAGAAATAGAAATGCTAACAAAATAAGTAGGCCTGAAATTAAATCAAGATTTCAAGTTTATATTTTTTATTTGTCTCGAAGGGAACGTTAATTTCTTTAAAACTCTTTGATAAAACTAATCTATGCACATGTAATATATCTGATAATTATCGTGCCATCAAGTTAAACTAAATTGTAAGTAGAAAAGTCCTTTACCGTTTTGCGAGTTTTTCAATATTTAATGAAAAATTAATTAATTAAAATTTGCGAATCGGTATGCGCTCGAACGATTCAGCGGAGATAATCCAACATTATGCGACGCTTGTGGTCTGGACGCGGCGAGACATTAGGAGACGCACGTCTAATAACAAATAATACATACAGCTATCTTTTCTTAATCGCGCGGATAATGCATTCTCATTCGCAGATGTTTATTAATTAATTTCTCATTAATTATTGAAAAAACACAAAACACAAAAACGCAAAACGATTTGTTACGAAAGAAGGCATATAATAATCAGATACGTATAATTATTCATCACACGTTATATAATTTTTTTAACCAACGATGAATATTGACTTATGGTAGAAAACAAGTTGTGTAATTCACTAATATATAGGGTAACGTCAGTATATATATCTATTAAAAACTTAATTTGTCAAATATTATTTTCTATGTTTAAGTTAAATAAATTATTTTAATAAAAACTTTATACTTAAAATAAATAAACTGTATAAAAAAATTTTTATGCTATTAAAAAAAAATTAGAAATACGCAATATTTATATTGAAAAAATTTTTTTAAATAGGAATAGGATATACGAGATGAGATATACATATATTGCTCATAAAAAATTTACAAATAATGCTTATAAATAAGACACAGTAAAATGACAGTAATTTATAAAACATGTTTACAAAGTTTTATTAGGGAATAAGAATAATAAATATTATATGTATATAATAATAATCTTACATTTATTTATTAACACAGAATAAGATTTTGAACATAAACATTTTTTTACTATACTCTCCCACTCACAGAGCGTCTATGGAATAAATTTCGCGTGTTAAAAATGCGTCTCAAATAGGGAATATACAAGACATCAAACTGAACAAAGAGTATAAGAGTTAAGCAACTAAATATTTGGCTATACTTCGTCCTTTATCTGTATACTTATATATACATNTATATATACATATGTAATAATGTTACTAAGACTTTTGGACTCCTTACAGAAAGAAAATAATCATTTTACATAGATTGTAATACATGATTTTGCACACTATTTACTATATTAACTATTTACTATATCAACGACAACACATTAGTAATATAATATACCTAAAAGCATATAACGCAATAGTTGCGTATCCTTACTTTTTATATTTTTTCTGATTTTTGCGGCGTAAATCCCCGCATTGCATAAATAGCTGGAGTTAGCCTACACGAATCGCATATTAAAAAAACTCATATGCATGTATCAAATAGGAAATTTTATCATATTTCACACATCGATATGTTATAGAAATATGTGAGCATTGAAAACGGATAAGATCTCTTCCCTTTTATCGCGAAAGGGTTAGGGGTTCATTGCTGTTGATACATATTGAGATACTGAATGTATACAGAGATGATTTGCTCGCCGGACACGCGCGCGAGGGGACGGCTACGGTAGTACCGGGGGGAGTTGCCCGCGGATCAGTCTGGGCCTCTTGGTACACCGCGCTTGCAGAGGGAAGCAGCGGCTCTGACAGACTCGTTGGCGCGGAATAACGCGTTTACGGGGCTCTTTGTCCAGTCCGCTTTGGGCCACGGCGGCCGTCTCGTGCGGCTGCCGCCGCCACCGCCACCGCCGCATCCCGATTTGTACCTCGACCTTACCGGCATATAGCTGGCCTCCAGGTAATTGGATAATTCGACCCGGAAAGAGGAGCCCTCCACTTGCCAGGAAACGCTCACCTTTCCGGCGCAGAGTAGCGCCTCGACTCGCTGCGGGATATCAAATCGTTCGTTTATCGAATAACACGCTCAGTAGTTGCTCGCTGTAATGACGCTTTATTTTTTAAATTTGTATTATATAAACGAGACACTTTCCGTTTAGCGAATAGATTGTCCTATTTTTAATATCGATAAGTGATGTCAAAATTAATGCTACGTTTGGTGAAAATACGTCGAAGCAATTAACAGATTTGACATTTTATTAATTATTATTGTCCGTTCGAAAATTATACGCTTAATTTATTCGATATTGGTGAGTATTTGCCACCTCGTAAATAGATATCTACGACCAATCGCCAAGTCGAAATCTCGTTAATATCTTGAAGAATGTGCGTATAGACTAACGGTGTCACAGTACAAAATCATTGACAATCTCTTGACCTGGAACGAGATCCTACATCTGTCCCCGAAGTCGATCTTTCTCCCTCGATACAAATCGGTGATCAAAGATGAATCGAGTTGTCAATGGATGGCCATTAATAACGCTAATAACTGTCAGGAACGCATTTTTCGGAAAAAAAGATCATGCCGACAAGAATAGAGAAAGAAAGAGAAAGAGAGAGAGGGAGAGAAAGAAAAAGAGAAAAAAGTGAAGAGGGGATAGAAAAAGAGTCGCTGCAGGTCAAAGCGCGCGGCAGATTGGCTGCAAACAACGACACAACAAATACTCGAGTTCTCATTGTACGCCTGTCCTTCTCGCGCGGAACACGGTATCTGTGCCATTCGCGATACTCCCTGGCTACGGAAAAACGGGCCCGCCGAGGTAAGGGTCCTCATTCTGAAAACATGTCCGCAACAATGAGGCTATTATGACGATCGTAGCCGGTCGCATTTATACGGCGCTCCCGCTTTTCCCTCTGCTCTCTCGCGGTTTCTCCGCCTCTACCTGACGGTCAGTTGTGTTGTAGACTGACCCTCGTCATGTCGTCCGTGGCGTCTCAATACCGCGGCGAGAGA
>JANQDE010000087.1:379051-391242 GCA_037157785.1 Cephalotes varians
GAGAGAGAGAGAGAGAGAGAGAGAGAGAGAGAGAGAGAGATTGAAAAGAGACAATAATTCGGAAGAAAGACAATTTGTTGTTATCGTAACTTGTTGCTAGTCACAATCTGTTGCGCCGTAATTTGTTGTTTCCCAGTTCTCGAAACTGTTTAAGCGAAGAATAACCAAACAACCTTTGTCGTTCGCAGGACACAGCGGGGTGAACCAGCTGGGAGGTGTCTTCGTCGGCGGTCGGCCGCTTCCGGATTCGACGCGGCAAAAGATCGTCGAGCTCGCGCATTCGGGAGCGCGGCCGTGCGACATCTCCAGAATATTGCAGGTCAGCAACGGTTGTGTCTCCAAGATTCTCGGCAGGTTGGTTGCAATATTGCTTGTTTCGTTTAGTGACGCGTTTTTCGCCGACTAAATCACTCTACATTTTAAGCTGATCGAGCAGTCATGTTATCAGTTAAGAAACTTGTTTTAGAAAGGGACAAGAAATCGTGCAGCTTCGCATGAAATGTGAGACTACATATCAGTAGCGTAGTGTACATAGATATAGTTTTCAAGAAATTAAATTTCAACAAATAAAGAACGCAAACTCACAACCGAGCCTGAATCAAGAGAAAGATATAAGTGGATATAATCAAACATTTGACTATATTCAGTATCTGTTGCACGAGATATAATCAAGGTGTATTTTTCATACATATTTAAATGAAAAGAGTGATTTTGCTGAGGGATCTATTTTGCTGAATACAGATCAGAAAATAAAAATAAACATTTTGTTGGACCATCGAAACAATTTTGTTGGAGCCTTAAAAATAATGAGTAATGCTGCAAAAAATTTTGATATCCTGGTTTGAGCGTTCTATATAATTATTTTGATAGTTCGACATTATCTTTTCTGTATCCAACTAAAATTTAGATCTTTCCGTTATAACCATTCTTTTCGTGTACCGCTCTATTTGGATTATGATAATATGCTTACATATAATGTTTTATTCTCAATAATGATCTGAGCGTTTCCACGTATTCCTACCGCATTGTACCGCAAATTATTATTGTTGTAGGTACTATGAGACCGGATCTATAAGGCCCAGGGCCATCGGCGGCAGTAAACCGCGCGTGGCAACGGCGGAGGTCGTCAGCAAAATCTCCCTCTACAAAAGTGAGTGTCCGTCCATTTTCGCGTGGGAGATCCGAGATCGCTTGTTGCAGGAGGGTGTGTGCACGAACGACAACATTCCGAGCGTAAGTGCGACCTACATTCCGTCCAATGATTTCTCTTACCATTATTCGTCGATTAAAGAACTAGAAATTAGTATTTAATTAAAAGACGATCACTTTACTATTATTATTGTAGCCATAGACAGAATTATGTAATAATGTTAGGTTTGAAAAGTTTGTAGGGATTTTAAGGGTAAATTGGAATATGATTTAATATTTAAATATTAAATTCTTATTCAATAATATTGGACGCTTTTTTTCAATTTTTTGCTTTTGTGGATAACTTCATTATCTTATGCGCCCAAAACTTCACTTCATCGTCATTAACAACTGAAAGTCTGCCTGAGTGATCCCTTTTTTTGACATTGAAATTTCTACGCTTGTGACATCAATCAAACCACTTTCTAAGCAGAACAAGAAATCATGAACAAATACAAATATTAAAGAGGCTAAATGTCGGTCTTGCAGTATAAACTGCGGCGGATCTTGGTGCCCAATTATAATTTGTGAATTTTTTACATCTGCTCATGCGAACTGTGCGCTACAATTCGTCGGACTTGAAACACAGCGAATAAAGTCGGAAACAATCAACTCACATATTAAATTGATAAACAATTTAATAATTTTTGATGCTAAACATTGCTGTAACACGTACATTGAAGCATCATCTTTCAGAACATGCAAAATATTCAAACTTCATACGACATGCACAAACTGCAACTGCAACATCGTCTTTTAAAAATGCCTATGAACTTTTCGAACAACTAATATAATTGAAAATATTTATCTAACGCATTGACTGTAAAAGGGACACTAAAGTCCCACTTGACGCTTGCAGTGCTCGCGGGCATCATTTGTTCTTGTTTAACATTTGATAAACAAGGATGAAATAATTCCAAGAGCATTACGAGGTTAGGTGCGTCCAACCAGAATACATAAATCGGCTCATAGTAATCATTATGCAAGAATTATGCAAAAATAAAAAAATTTACAGCTATTTTTTCGTAAATAAAATTTAAAAATTAATTTTTTATAACAGAAGATTGATTTTTCTTTTTTCAAGACTATTTTACCGTTAAAATTTCGCTGGTTTACTAAATCTGTTACGGAAAGGGTAATAAACTTTGCGTAAAATGTCTTCATGATAGCTAATTTAATAAAAACGTGTATGATTTTTTTATATCGCGAGTTTCGGAGACAGTAAATGAAGTAGCAAAGATTCACCAAATATCAAATCTTGGTTAATTTGTAATTAAAGTTCTTGGCTGTCAACGAATTAATTTGACGAAAATGACAGAAATTTTCGTAAAAAAATCGGTATCGCAATAGCGGCGACGGCAATGGTGGCGGCGACGACAATGCAAAGCGCGTCGCAAAACAGCCGTAATGGAGCTTGACTTCGGCCCGGCGGGTGGAGGTTGTAAACGCGCAGGCGTATTGTCAACGGAGGCTTTGTCTACTCATACAAAACAGGACCGCATTTACATAGATAGCGCGAGTCGCGGGGGGGATGGAAATCAGTTTTCTGTGGGGTGGCGGCTGGTTGTACCGAGGATGTTTATGCGAGCCGATGGACTCGGGCGGGCGCGCGCGACCAGGACGACGTACAAACTCCTCCCCTTGTCGCGGCGCGGCTGATGTTGTTAACACGAGGCGGTTAATCGCGCAAACGAATGACGGACGATTTGGCGTTAACCGGTTCCGCCTCGATGAGCCGTTGCTCCCCCAACACGAGTCGTTCTTGCGATCGTACTCCACGTGGGCCGATAGTCATTAAAGTATTACGCCTCTGATCAATTATTATTATAATTATTAACATATTAACATGGATAGCAGATGATTAATAAGATTCTTCTTTTTTAACAATTTTTAAATATATCGTAGTAACTTAAACAGATTTTTTTCGTACGTATTACTCTGCGAGTTATTAATTTTTACTAGACGAATAAAGCAGAATAAAGAGGGGTGAGACACACATAAAAGTAAATTCGTGGGAAATTGGATGAAGAATAAAGTATTCTATTCACCTTTTATTACACCTTTGAAATTCAACTTTTTAAACATTTATAGCACAAAAGTTATCTGAATATTTTTGTTAAGAAAGCAAACTCAAAAATCGAAATCCTTAGATTTCTAGCTAGGCAATCTGCAGGAGACTTAGGTCACATATGATGCACGGAAACATGTTTGATATCAGCATCCGAAAAGGAATACCAATTCCTGCAGAATCAATTAAGAGATTGCTCGAGGATGAGCGACGCGCGGATCAAAAGGAAATTCCCTGACGTCTCTCTCTTTCTTTTTTTATTTTTCTTTCTTCTGCGACCTGGAGGATTTCCCCGTTCTCCGTGTACACCAGCATGTTCGGCGTTCTCGACGGCAGGGTTGGTTCTTTCCGTACACGGCGCGGTACCGCCGTTGCCATGGATATTTGCATGCGTCCAATAAACGGTGGCTAAGGGGCTCTCGACTCGCTTAGGGTAAAAAGCGAAAGAGGGTCGCTAAATTCTATCCTCCCTCTCTCACGTCGCCTTGCGCCGTCTCTCCTCGTCTACTACCGCGTTCTCGTCTCGTCTACCCTTTCCGGAGCTGGCTGACTTGTTCCCTCGCGCCTTCGTAATAGCGTCGAGGTGTACACGAGTCACCCTCGCGGAGAGGCTACGGAAGAAAGTCTCTGATTGGGGGGTAAGGAGGACAGAAAGGATGACAGTAGAATCGAGAGAGCATTCTTATCGACAAAAAAAAAGTGTCAAAGGCTCACCCGTGAAAGAAAGCCGTCGAGAATTCATGCAACTTTTTCTATAGTATGCCCCTTCCCAAAAATTTTAGTATCTACAAGAAAGATAGCCTGAAGCGATCCGTTTGAAACAATTTGCAAAAGTTGCTTTATGTAATCGTGAAAGCAAGTCTTTCATAATATAATATTTAACATGTAACGCAAAACTATTGAATAATTAATAAATTGTGACTGTGTGGCCTAAATAAGATATAACTATAAAAAGGAAATTGATAGATAAAAGAAAAAAATTAGCTAAACTTTGATTTATAAAAAACTTTCTAAAGAATTTCTTTTTCTTTATATTTCGTACATAGATTTATGTTATTTTTTTCATTCATTCATTATTTATTATTAGTGAATAAATATATATTATAATATTTAATCTTTTGCAATTCTTTCTAGACTGTTTTCTGCGTATTGACATGTCTATTGTATCAATATATTTTTGAGACACTAATCCATTCTGTCTATTCCAGAATCACAATCTTTTCGATTATTTATGTAAAAAGAAAATTTAATGAAAATTTAAGTGGCAGAAAGAATTAACGATCAATTTAACATTAAATAATAAGTGTGTTTTACGGCAACTCGTCAAAGAAGCCGCGTGACTTTTAAGCAGTAACGAGACGCCGACACAAACAGCGACGTCACAGAATTTCGCGTTTTAACAAATTACAGGAGACTGCGAACTCCGATGCGCGCCTTCGGGGCGTTGGAGGATCAAAGCCGGCGCGTAATCCCGGCCGCGTTTGAGCATCCTGTAAGCGCTTCTGAACTTGTTGTGGGCAAGATTAACGTTTCTTTAATGGCCCGTGTAATATTCCATTACGTACAGTTCGCTCGAGAATTATTGCGTCCACGTTGAGGCGAAACGAGCGAAACGACGAGCGGTCAAAAGGAATTCTAATCTCGCGTTCAAAATTTTCCAATATTTCGTTTGTTTGAAAGTGGATTAACATCTTATTACGGAACCGACACGTTTAAAGCCGATTCTACAACGTAAGAAACATGTAACGCATAAACGTAGTCGTAAGTAGTTATAGTTGTAAGAATTGACCAATCACATATAACGTCGAATATGAAGACCTTTAATCGATTGTGATTGGTCAATTACATTATTATAGAACAGCCTTAAGAAGGAATAAAAATAAAGAATTATATTAACTGAAAAATATGATCACAAAATTAACTTTTTGCATTCACGCGATAATTTAATCTATTTTTTAATCTTCTGAAAAATAAATGTACGATTATCTTTGCAGCACTCGATATACATACAAATATACTTTCACGCTACTTAATTACATATTATTTTTCTAAAACTCATTTTTTGAAGTCAAAAATTAAGAATAAAAAAAATCACCAAGATAGTTTCAAATTTTCATCATGTTACATAATGTCGTAACATCGTAGAAACGCATAGAATTTTCGTATAACTGTCGTCGCATACAAAAACTTTGACCAGAATCCATTTCTTGAACGGAAGTACTCGAGGATCCCTCGACTTTTCTTCGATGGGGAACGAAATAACTCGCGAACGGGATTGATTCGAAAACGTTTCTACTCATTTTCTCCAGTCCGTCTGTACATGTCCATCCGTGTGCGTGTGGTAAACGATGGAAGATCTTAGTTCGATGGAAAGGAGAAAAGAAAAAAGAAAGAGAGAAAAAGATAGATAGAAAGAGAGAGAGAGAGAGAGAGAGAGAGAGAGAGAGAGAGAGAGAGAAAGAGAGAAAGAGAATGAGAATGAGAAAAGGTAGAAACGAAACGAAGGAACGTATTCTAGGCGAACCGTGGTGATTGGGGGAAATTTCATTATTCTCAGACATTACCCCCGTTATTGTAATGCCATCAAATTGGATACGCTTCGTACACCCTGTTGAACGGGCGAATATCTCGGTCTCTTTCCTCTCGCGAGTCTCTTCCTCCTCCTTCCGTTTCCTTCGTGAAGATGCCGGAACGAGACTCGCCCTGTTGCGGAGTTCTTCACCTTGCTCTAACAACTTTACTCGATATATATATCTTATACGATTTACAAATCGGAAGACGTATATTTCGTATGTTTCAAACTTCCTGCTTGCAGTCAGCTCTGCTGATCGTTATAACGTAACATTATCGAAATATGAATTGTTGATGCATAAATAAAATATCTGTTTTATCAGGCTAATAAAATTTTAGAAATCCTAAAAAATTTTATTTCTTTGCTATACATATTGAAAAACGTGATTGCAATTAATTTGTTACCCTCCATGTCGAAATTTTTTATTATGATAAGCAATATAGTTTTAGTAAGAATTTATCGTTAAATAAATAATTCTTTCTACGGTATATGTATAATTGTAAATCTCTAATAATTAAACAAATTTAGAGTTTTACTTTTTTTATTTAAATTCGTATTTGACGTTAACGATAAATTTTTAGAATTTCATTCGACGATATTTTTGTTTTCAAATCTCTTCAATAATTCAAAGCAAGTGTCGTTCGCTTTTTCCATCCCAGCCATGAGTGTCGCAGATTAAATAGATTACGCGAGAGCAACAGTTTTGTATGTGCGAAATTGTGTAGGCGACCAAACGCATTCGTTCTCTTTCGCGAGAAAGTCGAACGCGCGCGGAATTGCCGAATCGAGCCAATGGCTCGACAAACCAGTAAAGCCCGCAGGACGCGGAGACGGATTCGAAATGTCCTGCGGAGCCCCCGCTATCCGTTTCGTCGTGGAATACCGTTTCGGTCCCTACCGGATTTGAATCTGGCACCCGGCGTGGCGGACGCGTTATTGGTTTACTCGCGCCACTGGTTCCGGGATGCCGACAGCGGTTCTCATTCGAGAACAGGAATTACATGTCGCAATTCGAGAGATGTAAGTCGTAACTCTCAATCACTGTTGATTTCTGCGAGAAAATAGCAAATCGATCGTTTCGACCTGTTTATCAACAGATCGAAAGTAATAAGTTTTTGGAAATTTTTTTATACTTTCTATATGAGTTTTTCTATATTTGTAAAAAACTTACAATTACGCGAAATTATTAATAATATTAATGTTATGAAAGAGACTAGGTCAAGGAAAATTATTAGATCATAGTGAATTCGTAAGATACGTTCTCGAGAAATCAAGAGAGCTTTTTTTTCTTCCAAAGCGTAACACAGGAGCGTCACTGCGAGACGAGATTACTTTCGTTGAACCGGCCAGTTCGGCCATGCGCGGCCATGCCGAGGGCTGACGTTGACGTCTCACCCCCATCAAGTATCTCCATGTTATACCGGGTTCATCTTTCTTACGACGTAAGAAATCGGTGTTTTGCTTACGGCTTACTTATAACTAGTTTTGCTTACGGCTTACTTATAACTAGACTCCTACGGCTCGTAAAAGTATAAAAACAGTACATATTTGCAATTTTCATCGAAATAGTTAAGAATAGCTTTTTGAAAATATAGATATTGAATGCGAAAATGATTTGTCAATAACACTCCGATTACACTGGAATCAAATTAATTGATAAGGCATATTCATGATTTTTAATTACATAAAAAAATTTATAACAAATTATATCAGTTTCAAATATTATTCTGTTCGAAGACAATATTTATATTTTTTGATAGTTTTTATTTCTGTGAACAATTTTCACTCCCGAGTTTACAACGATTTTGCGAAACCTATTCAATCCCTTATCTAGCATTCATTTTTGGAGAAAGTGCGTCTCGATGACAACATTCGTCATCCGCGGAGAACCCGCTGTCAAGCGAGAAGAGCGCCGCTGTCGCCGACGAGATTACATTTGTCGAGGTGGCCAGCACCGTCGTTCCGGCTGGTTCCAGGCAGTCCGATCCGGTAGGGGACAAGGGGAAAGTGGTTGGATGTCAATGCCGCACCGCCACCACCGCCGCCCAACCCCTTTTGGTACGCGAAATCGCGCGATATACAGGCCGTCAGCCGGCCAGCCCTCGTATCCCATTCCCCCGACCCAAGGGTGGAAAATCACGGGTACCACGAGAAAATCGAGTTGGCGAGGGGAGAGGGACAAGCGGGAGAGACGGTGAGCGTTGGATGGCATGGTTTCCCGAGCGGTGGCCGAGCGTGTCCCTGTAATTAATAGTCACCGACCGCCGGCGGACAGACTGAGAATCGAGTTTACACGCTGTATCCGCGTGTTAGAGCGAATCGGAAGATTGTTTAAGCGAGTGGTCATCTCTGCGACAAGTCCCTCTTGGTTACGTATACGCCACTACCTACGTACTCGAAGAGCACAGAACGCTCTTGAACGAGTGTACTCTACTGTGTACATGGCTCGCTGCGTCATGTCGCGAGCGAAACAACGCTTATGAGATCAATCAGTCATTGTTATCACGCATATGAGCAAAAAAAATTGATTAAGAAAATAAAAAATTCCTTGATGAATACATTCCTTTTATCAAAAAATTGAATTATAATAAATTTTCGCGCGTTTATCTTATTCTTCGTTACAAAGGACCAACCGCGAGCCTATGAGTATAGGAATTAATTCTGTGGCGATACCGACCTCTCTGCCAACACCGACGGATCGGGTGATTAAAAGGAACGTCGGTTCGTGTGAGGAAAAAGAAGACTTTAGCAGCGGGAAGAATTTGTTCAAAGGAGAAACGCGGAAAGGTAGCGGGCATCAAGAAAGAACAGTGAACAGAGGGTGAAAGGGAAAAGAGGGATGAGATGAAGAACGACGGGGAGGGAAGAGAGTGGAAGTTAGTGGCGGCTCGGTGAGAAATACATAATGCAGTAGCCGGACGTCTCCGACACCTCCTAACTCACCCTTCTGTGGAGTGAAGAAGAGAGAGCCGCCACTGTCGCGAGAAAGAGAGAGGGTTGTGAGAGAGTAGGAGTTGGCCATAGCGACGTTAGTAGCGGTGTAGATAGTGGTGTAGGTGGAGAAAGGAGTACGGGAGGCCAAGGGGGTTAGTAGCGCGCGCGAGAGTACGAAGGGGTGCATTGATTTACGCGGCCGGGGCAAGGCGAGGGTGTCTCCAAGGCGGACGTACAGGGGCCAACAATTCACTCGCCTCGGGTTCCAGGAACCATCCATTACTTTGGTTCTTCCACCACCGTCCCCGAAGCTGTCTCTCCCGCCGGCATTGTTGCGGTTACTTACCGCGTCCATCGAGAACATAGCCATTGTCACAGCGAAGTCGCGTGGCTCGCCGCCGTCTGCTAAACGCCGTTCGCGTTCCAATGACGTCATAGTGGATGTCGATTCATAAGTTAGATCTTGCAATGGTGTTTTTGAAGTAAGAGTGTTTCTTTCGTTGAATAGATAGCGATTAATGTGCAAACTCGTGAAAATTTAAATGTCTCTTTAATAAAGCAGCTAGCAAAGTAGCAGATATAAGTGTTTTCAGAATTCAATAAATCTTCAAATAAGATTGTTGGAAATTGCAGAAGTGTTAAGGCTTGGATAAAAATTAAATATCCGGATTAATGTCAAAAATATCGATTAGCTCTAGCTTGTAAGTGATTTAACACTTTCGGATCTTATTATACATTTATCTCGGCATTACTTTACTTTTATTTCTTTCTGTTATATACAAATAAAAAAAACAAGATTCTATTCCGTTCTCGAACAGAAATATATACGGATAAAGAAGGAAGGTAAAGGGGGGGATTCTCTGGTGCGGGGAATAACTGTCGAAGCAGTTAACATCATTTTAGCCGCTGACTGCTCTCGCAACTCTATACCACGCTCCAGCTATTGCTGTTCGAGTTCATCCACCGTTCACCGATTGTCCCATCCGATCAAGGAGATCGGCAATCTTACCGCGTTGGACGTTTGTCATCATCGCCCCGCTCATAAACGTTCGTGTACGTAGACTACATGGATACGGCCCGATGCGGCCGAAGGATATCGACTTTCAGCCTTCCCCTCGATTGTCTTCCGCGCCGTTCTCTCGGCGGTGACTATCGGACGCTGAGATCTCTCTCCAAATGGCCGAGTTCCCTTTTTTCAGGACTGGTACGCGGTCTCGCCCACCCGTTACTTGACTCAAGCCTTGTCGTTTCCCTATCCCCGCGTCTCCGACACGCAATCACGATATCCCCGCGAGCGCCAGATTCCTCTATCGTTCTTTTGCACTGCTTCCCTTTACGCGCCATGCTTCTCAAATACGACCGTATCCGCCATCTGATCGATCATCGTTTCTTTCGCGTTCACCGTCAAGATCGTGCGGACAGTTTGGAATCGGTTCTTCGTTCGATCGGTGCTGCGGTATACGTCATCGGTTTGTTAAACATTCGCGAAATGTGGAATCTATAATACCGCCACTTCCTCAAAAAACATCAATATTAAAATTGAAGGAATCAATTAAACTTTAAAATAATACAGTTATCAAATTCAATCGTTCATTTATCTCGATTAATTTTTACGTAAAACGCTCATCTGCGCTCAACGATTTGAACGCGTGGCAGGTTCGTTAAATGTTGGTACACGTGGCAATCTCTGCAAAACCGAAAATCCTCCCTTCCCGCTTCTGTAACCATCGTTCGCCGATCATGGATCATAAGAGTCTGAGAATACCGAGGGGCTTGGCTACCGCTGGTGCTTCGTACTCGTCCGAAAGGAGGCAATAACGCGCGACGCGTGGCGTCCACGCCACCCCCGAGTTATCTGAGGGAACCCCTAGTGCGTTGCTAAATACCGAGTGCTTCTCTCGAACGAGCGCTACCGGTAGCGGTGAATCGCCGTCACCCCTTCACCGCCTTCGAGGTAACCTTTATATCGTCGAAAGAAAGAGAGGAACCCTCGGCCGTTCCAGATTAAAAGCTGTGATTATACGTGGCATCAGACCCTCTCTTCTGCTTTCCGTCCAACTCTCTTATCCCTTATGTCTCTTTCTCTCTTTCGTTACTCCTGTTCTTTTTCCGCCGTTGCTGTATTTTGAAATACGCCCCGCCGCTTTCTCTTTCTCTTCCTCTCCAGTTTCACTCTCTCCACAGCTCTTTCTGTTTAAATTGCGAATACCGCGCGTTCCTCTCGGCTTCTATTTAAATGTAATTTGTATCTTGCCCACGCGACCATTCGACTTCTTTCTTTCAACCCTCTACTTCTCTTGCTTTCAATGTGCATGTGATTGACCATAAGTATATATACTTAATCGCAAATTAATGATTACAATTTTTCATCATATAGCGATTCTTTTTATATAGAAATATATCGCAATTAATATACGTGTAATTGTTATTATTGATCATAAAATGGGTTTTTTTTATCATGTCGCTATCACGATTTTTAATAATTGCAGTTGTTTTTGTTACATGTATTTCTACTTAATTTTTCATTCATAGTCTTATCTCGTGTTAATCTTTCGTTACTCGTCTCTTCCTCTTCTACGAATAATATCTCGCTACACTGTTGGAATACGATCCACGACGTGGGACTAGAGACCGTACCAAGTTTCTTGGCAGTCTATGCGATAAATCAAACCAACTATGATAACTTCTGGAATAATGGCTCGCGAGATAACGATACACTGGGCGGAATCGTCTCAGTCGTCTGAAATTGGCTTGGATTGGCTTTCGCGCCTCGTTCGCACGTTTTATACTATTCCAATATATATATATATAAAACTTTTGATTTAGAGAGTAATAACAATAATTACATCTTCCACGTTAATTACAAATTCTAATTTAAATTACTATTTGTAATTACTGTGTTCTTTGTAAAGTAGATTTGGAATATTTAATAAGAGTTCCGTTCTGGATTTTGATGAGTTATTTTCTTTTATTGTTTTTGCAATGACTTTTACAGATACAAAAATTTTTAAGCTTGTATGTTTAAGAAAAGTGTATCAAAATATTTAATACGCAATAATTATATGTATGTTATAATTATTACATATATAATTATATTTACAATATGTTAAAATGTATAAAATATAATACATATATGTCAAACTCATCAAATTATTGCAAGTTTCAAATTTTTATAATTTTTTTATAATTTTTCGTAAATAATAAAATGAAATAAGAAGATAGATAACGAAATATAGGCTGTAATATTTATAATCAAGAGAACACATGCTGATGTATTATCCAACGAACGAAGGTGCGACATGAATATTTCGAGTTATCAGATTGAATTAACTAGGGCCCGCTAGTCTGTCACAGACGTACATAATAGAGACGTCAGCTTCTACGATCGTCTCTCTCTCTCTCTCTCTCTCTCTCTCTCTCTCTCTCTCT
>JANQDE010000087.1:391267-419054 GCA_037157785.1 Cephalotes varians
ACGTTTTATTAGTGATAATTTTTCGATATTTTCGCATTTGCGAGATATTTTTAATTCTCTCTCTCTCTCCCTCTCTCCCTCCCTCCCTCTCTCTCTCTCTCTCTCTCTCTCTCTCTCTCTCTCTCTCTCTCTTATGCGCAGTTTTTTCGTCGTCTCCGATCCTGATCCTAACGAATTTCCCACGCGGTGGGGTGGTGAACGAGAACTTCGCGCTATTGCAGAGGGTGCAGAATTTATATTAGAGATCCCCGGTAACGACGCGTGGCACGCCTGTTACCGCACTTTTTCGGATCTTCGAATTGGTCACGATGATAATTGCGAATAATCGCTGAAAAATCGCACGCCTTTTTTCCTTTGTTATAACGTCGTACTTCGATTTTTGCAATGATTCCAAAAGAAGGGAGATTTGAAGCTTATCTATTCTTGTGATTGTTCCATGTACTTTATTTTAATGTCTTATTTTAGCTTATTACAATTTACAATTTTTGTACGAATATTTTACTGTAATCTTTGACGAATGTTGAGGATTTTAATATAAAAATTTATTATATATACTATTTAATATAAAAATTTTCTCAACAATTATAAAAATCAAAGACTGTGATAAATTTGTATAGTAAATTGTAATAAGTATTAAATTTTTTATATAAAAATCCTCAACAGTAATTATATTGATAACCAAATTTCTTAAATATACTCCATATTTTTTCAAAGTTAAGATTATAGACATCTGCAAAAAAATAGCAAGTTGTATTGTGATCACAAGTATCTTATTTAAAATCGTGATCACAGAAGAAAAGGTATAATAATATCATCATTTTGATATAGGAAACTCGAAACCCGTGATTTCGAGGATCGCATCCACCGATCGCGTCCCTCGATCGACGTGCGACCAAGAGGGGTGACTTAATGACAGGTTATGGCATTTTGTTCACTTTCGGCTCGCACATACGTTATACATGCACGCAGGATGTCGTCAGCACGTGCCGACGTATCCTCGCACAACCCCCGTTGCAAATATCAAACACGTTCGCAGGAAGCGCGAGTAATGTGTAAGCCCCGATTAACGCGTCATGTCAATGGAGACCATAGATTTTCACAATGCTCATCTCCGTCCACATTCACATTCAAAGCCGATTATCGCGGATTTAATTCATCGCGATACTCTTTACTTTCGAATCTCGTCGTGTCAGCGTTCGAAAATACGAGCAGGAAATATAATTAGTTTATGTAGCATTAACATAATTTTTCAAAATTTATTAACGACGTTTAAAAGATTGCGATACTGTCAATGCACTTGAAGAATCATAAAATTTATCATATTTCATATTCACATTTTCCTTTTGCCCTGTGTGAAAAAATTTTTCATTTTTGAATATAATGACATGACAAATGATAAATTTAGAAAAATGATATTTTGATATTCTCTATCATTATCACTTAACTTTTGATATAACAATTTCATTAAATTATTAGAGTTTATTTTTCGCGTTTTTCTTGTTTTTAAAAAGAAAAAGCATCCTTTCAACGTATTTAGAATTATCGCACACGCGTCTGCATTTATGTCTCTTCGAAGAGTATACTTCTTGACTTTTGAATAAGTTTTATGAAGTGCTGCTGATTACGCGTGTCGAATCTCCCGGCCATTATTTCCAGGATGTTTTCGCGATAATAAAGCCGTGTTGTACGGCAAGCATCGTTCGGACCCCTAGGATAACGGAAGTAGTCTGAATGGAAAGAGGAGAAGAGAAAGTCGTGGCACCCTTCGTGTTCTTCCGCTCTCTTCACGGTTAACACCCTCGACTCATATATACATATGAACGAGCCCGAGCAGGAAATATGCAACTACCGCGAATAAGCACTCGTAAAAATTGCAATCGCGCTCTTCGTTTGCAATCCCTGTGCGTTAAGAGTTATGTATGTTCCACGTAACGTCATGACACGGCAATTAAAAATATTATTTGTCCGCGCGTTCAACGAAATCAGATCTTATTTATCGCAACTGGGATATAAGTAGTGCTCCGAACAAATGAATTTCAATGAAAGACATGCATTCGGATATTAAAGGATAGATTCGGAAATTTTTCCAGACGCGCGAAAAAAAGAACAAAATTGGAGATTAAATAGAAAGAGAGGAAGAAAGAAATTTATTTTGGCATAAAGATTGTATTACTTATCTCTAAAATTTATTAAATGCTTATAAATCCTTATAAGGGAATATATCATAATCTTATATTTATAAATATATAAATATAAATTATATAATATTTATAAATAATATTATATTTACATAAATATGGATTATATAATTTATAAATAATATATAAATAATATTATATTTAATATATAAATATGAATTATATTTCTTACACAGAAAGAACAGTTTTGCTAAAGGATCTAAAAATTTAATTAGATACAGACCTGAACATATTTTTGTTACAAGTCATCAAAATAATTATGTAGAGTGTTGATGATAATGTTGCAAAAAGTTTTAACAACTACTTTAGCAACTAGTTTGAATTCTACATAATTATTTTGATGGTTTAAATAAAATTATTTTTAGATCTATATTTCAGTAAAATTGTTCTTTCGATGTATAAATCCTAAATTAATTTTACTCTGGAAAGAGTGAGTATCACAAAAGAGATATTTACTGCTATAATAGTTATGATTTATTTCACAAGCAATCCTTATACCGTGGTTTCCTGGAAATACTTCGCTGACTTTCGCGGCGAAAGAAATTTCCCGTCGGACAACCATCGTGAAGGTGTCACGTGAGAGCAATATTATGACGTCTCTATCTAGCACCCTTTTTAAGAGGTCGGCCACCCTCGAGCTCTTCATGCTAATTTCATTGATCCGATGCTGAGTTCTTCCTCTTGCGCCACGCTTTCAGTTCTCGCCGCGTGTCCGCCTTTGTGCGAGCCGCGCACGGATAAAGGATAATATCTACGTTCCTTTTATGCTATTCGCGTATCACATCGCGCGACGCTGTATCCGTGCAAAAATGTGTCGGGAATCCCATTGTCGACGATGAGCCAATAAAACGCCACGAATTCTCGCCCGTGTCTTTCATTGCCCGATCCTCTTCAAATGAAATGCCAGTGTTTAAGCAACACTGAATTAATTTCGGTTAATAAATAGCTTTCACAGGAGTGCGTTTTAATTTTTATATTTTGATAAACTTAATGTCCGTTTGAATTTAAATCGAAAGTCCGCTTTTGTTAACGGCCTCTCACTCGCAAACTTTGAAACCCGTTTCATAAAAATCGGCTCTAAAGACAAACAATGTGTCATTAAAATTTAATGCAGAAGTGGGCTAGCTTATATGTCTAGAAGAACCTTCCACTTTCGAGATCGGTCTAAGGAGGAAGTGTCGCGGTATGGAAGTACTCATAGTTTCACAAAACGCCTGTTTGGCTCGCCACAAAAGCGGGCTCATTGTGGTGTCGATTTCCACGGCACAACGATCCACGAATAATAACGAGAGTGACATACGTCGTAAATATATCGCAACGATTGAGAAGCAGCCAGCACGATATTTGCGGTTTGACATCAATCAAAAAACGGTCAAACAGCCCGGACACTCGATGTCACGCGAGGTGCCGATTGTCCCTTGACAGACAGCCGTCGCTCGTTGGGTTTCTGGCTTTGTCGCCAAGTGCTTCTTTGTGCACGACAACGACTTTTTTCATTGTGGATCGGTTTTGACATCGGCCAACTTCACAAGCGCAGCTTGGAATCACCGAAGAATCGATTTGCCTAATCTGGAAGATGCGTGGATTTTCGCGCTTCGATAAGCATGTGATAGAAGTACAATTTGAAATCAAGAATCTCAATATCATCGATAAAAAAAAACGTAAAATAAAAAAAAAAAACATTACATTTTCCATTTTATGTGCATTCTTCACATCTTTCTAAAATTTTATTCATTTATTGTGAAAGAACTTTGATGATATTTTTTGCCAACTTGAGTACTTTTTAACTTTTAATTTCAGTTTTTAGAAGAACATCGTACAAAAGTTTGTACAACTTTTTATTGCAATGGCGAAGGAATCAGCCATACGTATAGATTACTGCATTTTTTTAAAAGAAAGTCGGACGTTTGTAATTAAATGAAGCGTAATGAAGTCTTTTCAATCCCGGTTCGTCGTCCATTCGAACATCACGGAGGTTGTTAATTTGCTGACGGGAAAGCATTTGAATCTTTGGAGGTACGTGAAGGCAGGATGTTTCGGACATCAGTGGATGTTGGCGACAAGACGAGGGGTGAGTGCCGGTGACGTCTCTTTCGCGTCAGCGGCGGAGAGACACGACAAGATCATGCGGTTGTGGTGGTGATGGTGACCGTCGTGGGCGCCGAGGGGAATGACATTTCGCTCCGATAGTAGGTCCGAGATGTCAGCTCGTTTCAACGCTGTGGTACCCTGACATCGGGTCTAACAAACCCCGGGGAACGAATATCTCCTATGACCGATCCGGCATTCTGTCGCTGGTACCGCCACGCTGTCGTCCGATTTATTTCTCACGTAGTCTCGTCCCGCTTTTTGATCCTGCGTGCAATAAAATGTAATCAAGATGCGACGGATAATCATGAAAAATTATCTATCGAATTATCTACTTCAGGATTATCTTCGCTTCAAATTTATCTGATAAATTACATTAGGAATTTTAAGACACTTTGCAGAAGAGGATCGGAATTTTATTGAAATCTCGAAAATAGAGTGTCAAGTTTATAGAAGTAACTAATTTTCAGTTCGCTTTGCTTTAAACGGAAATATGAAATTAAAAAAAATTTACTCAAGATTTACAAAGAGAAATCGGGCATGTTCTTAAAGAACTTTGTAATACAGTAATTTGTCATATTTATTACGTATTGTTTTCAAAAAAAAAATTGTATTGCCGCATTCTCAATCAAGCGAATTTCGAAAGGACTTTTGTGAACATATTAATTCTCGATATTTTTAATAATCGGAATTCGTCGTTTTACTGCGCCCTTATACAACGTCGCTTGCCGCGACGTGCGTAGCATAATACAAGAATGTAAGAAAATAAATTGCGAAACTATCGGCAGCAGGAGGACCTGCCGCTTTAGTTTTGTGAGAATTCTTTTACGGCTCCGTCGGGATTTATACGAGCTGTAAGTGACAGAAGCGACGAACGCAGCCCGCGAAGAAGACAAATAAAAGATACGAAAATAAAAAGAGCGACCCTGTCTTTAGGAGATCGTAAATTCTTCGCGCCCGTAGATATTTCATCGTGCTCGCATTCGCGTATATACGCGCAGAATAGATCGTTGATATGTCACAAACAAAACACTTGACTTTTAGCTTTGTTTTCATTTTGCGCAAAAGTACGGTTAAATAAAAAAAAATTACCTCTGAACAAAAATCAAATAATACACAGTGTGTGATAAAAAAAACATTTCTCAAAAATACTATTCGTAAATTTTCAATCTTTTGATGCAGGTGAAAAAGATAGAAAAAGAGTAAGTGAAGAGAAGAAATTAAAGTTGAAATTAAAAAATTTAGAAAGGAAATCACGCAACTAAATATATTTTTAAAAAATTAGAAAGGAAAAATTAAGACATTAGAAAAGAATCAGTAAGAAATAATATATAAAGTCTTTATATTAACTTTTCATAATAATTAAAAAAACGAACAACATATACATAGGTCACTAAGTTTTGCAATATGCGCCTTAATTTTATCGCATTATTAAAGTTAGTATCACTGGCAGTACGCTTCTAGAAGATAATATATCAAGTTTGGTTAATCTGCAAATTGTTCGTAAACACCGAGCGTTTGAATCGAGTTCGTCAAGTATGTCATCGCGATCGATACAGGAAATTCGTACAGTAATTAAGTACGCAATTTTGTGAAGGATTTGACGATTGAATGTTCGAACGAACTCAAACTATTTTGGACAATGACTGTTCATATCAAACAACAGTTTTTTGCTGGTCTCCTCGGATGACATGCAACGCTCCGGTAATAACAGAAGAAATCATGAATAAAATGAAGCACTTGTCGAAAGCCGGGAAATAATGTATTGATTGACAAGGAGATATAGATTAGTGTATTACAGATTAAGTATTCATAAAATTTTACATGAATGATTGCATATCGGAAAGTTTATAAGCTGTGGATCCCTCATTCTCTAACAGAGGAGCAAAAGGCATGTAGGATGAAATGGTGTCAGGAAATAATGAGAAACTATGAAAATGAAGTTCCGAGGCATCTAAATAACTTCGTTACGGGTAACGAAACTTTGTTACACTATTATAATATTCGATCAAAGCATAATAATCAAGTGGTTATTTGAAGATGAGTCTATGCTAACGCAAGTACGAAAATCTCGATCAATAAAAAAGAAAATGATCATCATATTTTTTACGATCAGAAGTATGAAGTTTTAACGCGAATCGTTCTGGAAAATTAGCGAACAGTGATTGATTCAATGATATGTAGACGCATGTTTAAATCAGGTGATTGCAGAGCTCAAAAATCTGCGTCCCGTGGGTTCAAGAATGAATATCTAGCTTTTTTATTACAATAATGTTCGACCATGTACATAGCTCGACTGACTTAAGAATTTTTAAAGAATTCTGGCTTGAAATTGCTTAAATACCTACAGTTCTGATTTAGCATTTTGCGATTTTTGGTTTGTTTCCTCTTATTAAGAAAACATTGAAAGAATGAAGATTTTTAAGTGACGATGAACTCATAACAGCGTAAGGCAGCGCAGATCAACCTTCAGAAAAGTGGCAGCAAATTTTCAATGATTTATTCGAATGGAGAAATGTATCAAATGGTGGTTATTTTGAAAGAATTAAAATAGATAAAGCCGTATTGCAAAATTTATCTAGTGACCTATGTACGTATACATGTAGGATATATGTATGCAAAACTTGTTTTTCAGTAGATTTTGATTCTCACATCACGATGACACTGAACGCGATGATTGTGACGTTATCAGTATTGCGGCGCTCACTTAAGAGTTAAGAGCGATCGCGAATTTCGGTACGCAGATAGCGAGCGTTAACCCACGCCGCGAACGCGCGAGTGCTTACATACTTACGTCGGCAGATGCCAAGTCCCCTTGGAGTGGCGCGAGACGGATATAATTGAAGGCGGAGGTAATTAACTCCCTCGTGCAATACGCCGACAGTCGCTCACCGCATCGTTTTAATTACCGCTCTCATCGCATTTCATCGGGCAGAAGCATCTCCCCTCTTCTCTCCTTCCTTCCCGAAGGATCTTCATCACTCTCTGCACACTTCGTATTTATAATAAATCCAATACCATTGGGAAGAGAAGAGAGCGCGCGACGAGAGAAAGAGAAAGAGAGAGGAGAGAGAGAGAAAACCATTCCGAAACGCCATGCTACTCGGCAATCCTTCAAAGACGTTCCTTAAAAAAAAGAAACCTTTTCTTTACGCGTTTCTTTGCCATTTAGAATTTTAGGACGAGAAAGGAAGAAAAAGAATGTATTAATTTAAATTAAGCAAAAGTAAAAATGCGTTTAGAGAATTATTCTGTAGAAATAAATAACTAAACTTTATCTTTCTTACTTATTTCCGACTAAATCTGTTTTTCTGTCTTTAAGAAAATTATAAATTTGAGTTTTATATCTTTTTCGCAAATCTGCACAATGATTTTATTTGATTATCGTACTAATGAAGTAGAACATCTCAATTTCTCTGTATTTATCAGTTGAATAAAAAATATTGTTTGTGAGTAGCTTTGCAAAATTCATCAAACGCAAGATATTATATTATATTATAGATCAATTGGTTAACGCGCAAAAAGTTTATGATATGCCAATACACGATTAGTCTGTTTTATACATCGGCGAATATGTATTTGAATTGCAGGTGTCCTCAATTAACAGGGTACTGAGGAATCTAGCCGCGCAAAAGGAGCAAAGGCAGCAGCAGCAACAGCAGCAACAAGGGGTGGGTGCCGTGGGGGTTGGCGTTGGTGCCGGCAGTCCGGAGAGTGTTTACGATAAACTTAGGCTACTAAACGGACAGACTACCGGCTGGCCGCGACCCAATCCCTGGTAAAACTAATGCTCAATTGGCGACAAATTACATGCTCGTTAAAACGATATTATACTAAATACGTTCTTTAATCGAAAATAAAAATTGACTCTTTTTTAATTCTTTTCAACTTGTTTTCAATTTTTCATCTTTAAAGCTTTAAGAAAAATAGTTTATTATATAACGAATATACGGGACGAAAATCCAAGATAACTTGACATTTTCATAATCAAGTGAAATAAAATTTTAAGATCTTTTGATTTTCGAATTTTTTAATAAATTTCTGTTATAGAAATGTTTTTTTTATGTAAAATAATTTTCTTAATAGAATCTTATTTATAGCATGCGCATGTACTTGCTAAAAACAGTCATTATCTTAGGTATCCATCGAGCGCGGGAAGTCCGTTTTCGTCGATACAATCTAGTTTGAGTCCGAGCCATTGTTCGTCCCTGCCACCGGATCCGGCCGACATATTGCACGCGAAGAAAGGTAAGTCCACATCTTTCTACCGCAGAATTTCTTCGTGCTCAATCTTTCGATAACATGGCTGATACGAAGAAATGAGATTTTGAAATAGTCAATCGAATTACACAGTTTATTAGAGGCATCTTGTATTTTTGGCTAAAGCATTTAACTGAGCAAGAGGCTTCGTTCGTATGCACGAAAGCCTTCGATAACTGTTGGCGCACAATATTCCAGTATGCTTTTTGTGTTGAAGCGCTAGCGTGAAACGCAAATACGCGTGCGGGATGAGTGGCCACAGGCGGCAGGCGGGAGAGGTACGTTTTAATTAATTAATCTGTCGGGCCAAACGATACTAATATCAATGTAATTCCGTCGGTGGGTCCCGCGGTTCGCCGCACGGGCGTATGTGCAACGCTTTTCCGGTAATAATTTTCCGGTAACGTTTAAGCACGGCCTTCGAAGCGTGGAGAAACAGAGAAACGCGAAGTAAAACGGAGCGTATACGAGAAAGAGAGAAATGGTTTGGAAGTAGCGGGGGATGCAAGGGGATTGCGCAGAACGTGGTTGCGACCGACCAACCCACGCGAAACTACTCCGCCACCAACGGCGTATTCCTCCCCCTCGCTCTGCCTGCTTCCGCGCGCGTTCTCTTTGGCGGCACATCAAACGCGTGCGATTTCTTTCCCCTGCATTTTCCCGCCATCGCCACCGCTACAATCCTGTGACGCAGGGTGCGTCAGGAGCAGCAAAGGACGGTCTCCTTTGATTTTTTTTATTTATCGCAACGCTTGCCCCGTCGATTTTACCGGTCACAAGAAAAGACTTGCGATTCTTCTTGCTTGTGCAGATTCGATGAGATGCAAAGTATTTTGTAATTATTTTACCAAATGACATGCGATTAGGAATAGAAATCTTTGCGACATCTAAGTATTTTTCGTAAAACACGATTATAAATTGTTTAGTAAAGTTTATTGAACCAAGCTTAAATATAAGCAATAATAGGATAATAAATATGATCCAATTCATTGTAAAAACAATTATAACAAAGAATGCATACTCGAAATATCAAATAATTTACATTTTAATCAATGGACTTTATGATATAAAAATAATCTTATATAAAGTAATTATGAAATTAGTAATAGGCTTTATAAATCAATTATAAATTAATAATAGATTATATTATGAATTAACGACAAATTTTATCCTTTACTTATACGCTCTAATATATATATATAACCTATACTGCATATAATTTATATAACTGATTACAACTTTATATAATATAGAAACTATGATAATACTGAAACAACCTTTTACGATCTATCAATGGTATTAATAATATTAATCCCGCATAAAAATAAGGTGCTATCGCGAACGCAAGATCTTTACAGTACAGACCATTATTTCATATTATTTCGTATTCCGATCTTATAGAGAAGGATAGGAAGGGGTACGCAATCAAATATGGTAACTGTTGCGAGCGTTCAACTGCATGCGGGCCCCGGGGGCCGGATTATCGATACATTGCTGCGGGGGTAGCACCGTTTATAGGATAACCCATGTCAGAAGGGTTGTTTCATCCCCGTCCTTTCCTCCCTTCGCCCTCTCGTCTCTCTTCGTCTTCCTGACGACGTCTCTTCCTCTCTATCTCTCACTTTCTCCTTGGAGAGCTATTTCGCCCGCGTGTATCCTCCCTAAGTATCTCGACTGTTATCGATGTATCGGTCGAAATGAAAGACCCAACGACGCCCCCCGGCCAATCACGCGACAATCATCCCCCTGTTCCTCGGAAAGGCAAAGCGAAAGCAGATTATGGCGCAATCATCGCGCGACTTGCAGACATCGCTCATTCTCCCTCATCTCGGATTTTTTGATTTGTTTCATACGCATCTTAATCCCAAGAATCTAAATTAGAATTCAAACGAACTCTCGACTCAAATGAGAATTTTTATTTTTCCTTGAAAATTTCACGCGATCCTAAACTATTTCTTTCTTTAACTTATATACTACTCATTGTGGAACGTATACGTATACATTATCTATAGATCGATTTTTGTATAACGACTGCAATATGATGAATCACAATGAATAGATTCTAAATGCATAAATTAATAAATGCAATGAGGAAAACGTATAGAAGAGATTTTTTTATAGAAGAGATGTTGATAACGTCGAGAATGGAAATCATCAATACAATCTTGGAAAGAGAGTGCTTTAATAAAGCTACAATGCGCATATTAACTCTTCGTTATCGTTCTATCTTATTCGAGGCACGTACATACGCTCTTCAAAGAAAGCTATTTAAGTCTTCAGCGGTTTTCACGGTTCTCCTGATAATGTCGATATTTTTAACGTCGAAGGGAAAAGGACGCACTTTCTTCGCGCTTTCTATAAAGAGTTCGCGTTAAAAGATCCAACAAGGGCACAGACATATTTTTTAATTTTTTGTCGAAGCTTTCGTCGAAGAGTGTTACCACTTTCATGTCCTTCTCAACGAGATATGGAAAATAAATCCTCAGAACAAATTTCCCTTGAAATTATAACAGCTCAAGTAAAAAGCTGTAGCTGCATTGAAAGTGAAGGTAATTCTGTCCGCTTTTGCAAACTCTTTTTAGCATCATTTAATTGCGCAAGTAATTATACGGAACAATATAGCTAACAAGAGATACAACGTAGGGAAAACCGGGGCAAGTTGTCTGTTCTTATTTAATGATTTTTTAGAAAAAAATGGATGTAAGATTTTGAAATATTACATACATTAAAATACACTCCTCTCCCCTTATATGCCTTAGGTATTAAAAAAAGATATTCTTAAATATATTATCATATAAGTTATTTAATTTTAAATAAAACTATGAAAATGTGATAATTGATCCCATATTCAGGGTTGATTGTCATATATTCCAAGCATGGTAGTCACATATTCAGGACTTTTTACAATAATGACTTAATGCACGGTAATTCATATTAAATTCTAATGCGATTTGTCAGATAGATAAATTATATGTTTTTATTGCTCTAATGGCTTTCAAAACAATATCAGGCAAAATTTTGTCTCTACCTATATTCTTTTCTTATTTTCGTACCATAATTACAATTTAACTTCATATAATCTCTGTTCAAACCAGTTTAGCTAGATGGGAAACGCGATTTTCTCGAAGAATAGGTAGAAAAGCTCATTTAGGACAATCTATTCCACATAACTGTTTTTTTTTATTAAGAGATTGTATTCACAGATTTTGTTACAATAACGATTAACCAACCACAGCCAAAACTTATCTGAGACATGCCATTTTCTACGATTGCAGTGAAATTGTGATTGGTAATGCCAAAAACTAACAAAAAAACAAAATAAAAGATCAGAAAAAATTTCTTGCCAACTTCATTTTTTTTAAAAGTTGCTGTAAGTAATACGCGATGCTTTTTATGCCGCAGGCCATAAATTAATATCGTCAGCAATGTACGGTACAAAAAAGAGAATTTTCTGGCATATATTGATTGAGTTATAAGCTTTTTAACAACCATAAAATAAAAATAATTTTTAACAATCAATCTCGTGATTCTTACCTATCCCGGTCTTCCCTATTCTGTTTTTACTTTTACAACTTGTTCGTAGAAATTTTCAAAAAGTTTTTAAAAATGTTTTTGCTCAAAAATTCTAAGAATCAAATTTAATTAGGTTAGCCGACAAATAATCAGAGACTTTAGAATTTTTATTTAGATTTTTGAAAATTATGATCCTTCTTTTTTGTAAAGCATACAAATAATTTATGTACAAGGACGTTTTATTTCCATAATGTGGTGTGATTACGTCTTATCTCCCTTATCACATTTCCAATAATATCGAGCGATCGAATATGCGAGATCGCTGTTACGGGACATTATGCAAGAATATTTCGCGAAATATAGTCAGCCTGGCTTAGATATCATCGTACACAGACGTGTCGTCGTGTTGCGACGTCGTCAGGTTCTCTGGTGAGTTTGATTCACAATACATCCCGGGGTTGCATTGTACCGCGTTACGCGAGACCAGACGACGTAGAGGCATGCAGAAGAATTTTCACCAGAGGGTAGCGAGAAGGGAACAAGTAGGCGGGAGAGCAAGGAGAAATAAAGAATAGAAAACAGAGGATCGACGAGATAAAGGGAGGAGAGAGAGATAAGAGAGCGCTCGGAAAGGGTCTCCATCGTGATCAAGGCGAAAGGGGTTCGGGTCGTTGCAGCATTGTTTTTTCACCTTCAAACCCCGCATGGGCGTCACTGCGGGGGAAACGTGGGATCTCGAATACCTTTCTGTGATTTCAATATCGCTGATACGCGTACTGTGTACGATGTGAACGCGTTATTGGCGACGTCAACGATGAGAGGATCGCCGGCATTATTATTAAATTCGCCAATAAAGTGAAATTCCCTTATCTTCCTGCAATTACATGAATACTGCGTGCGAAATTCTTTCGGTATAACGTACAAATGAAATGTATGTAAAGCGAAAGGAGTTCAGTCGCACGTATCATGTTAAGAAAATTCCAATCGCCGATTTTATCGTAGTGGTTTTTTGTTTTTTCCTCGAGGCTTGATCTCTTCTAGAATGCACCTTGTCTTCTAGCCATGCTTCCGTTTTTTAGTTTTGTTTCCAAAACACGAGAAGTGACTGACTTCTGATAAGACTAAAGACAGGGTTCAAATACGAAAATGAGTTGATTCTGGATTTAACGATACCTCGCACATTCAATCTTCCTAAGTCGCGAAAGGCAGATTACGGGCTTTTATCATTGGCATCTCCGTCGTACTCGTTCGGTACACGAGTCTCCCTTGCGAGTTCCTTCTTTCGGGTTCTCTCTGCTCATCGCGCGCGCGTATTCAGCTTTTCGCGGTATGTTCGCCGATTCCCCCGCCCGAGATACAGAGGTAAAACAATATAATGGCTGCCTGCTGCGCCTGGTACATGGGATCGAGAGTGCACCGAAGGCATTATTGTCGACCTTCTTTATCTCGCGAGCCCGATCTCTCACTCTCCATCCGTCATCCCTTTCGTTTCTTCTCCCTCCCGGTCTTCTTCGATTTTCTTTGTCAAATTTTCTCTCGGGTTAGGTAGATACGCACCGCCGCAAAACGATGCGACAGCTTTTATCACCGACCGGCACAATACGATCTCTGGTTGCCTCCGTTTTGATTGTTGTCGTCGTTGTTGTTACTGTTTTTCCGCTTCTGTTCTTCCAACTCTTAGAACTCACCGCATCACCACTCTTCATCATTTTCTGATTCACATTAATAATGCGGTTCTTATAAAAATTATATGTGTAAATCTTTTAAATCTTCTCACTTGAAATGCATTGACTGAATCGAATTAAACGATTGTTATCTATAACAATTTAAACAAAAAAAGTGAAAGAGAATGAAATTATTATTATTTAATAAATACTACAAAATAATGACCAAATGAAAATGTTATATATATTGAAAAAAAAAATTAAAAACAATTACGTAATTATTATTCTCTGATTTAAAAGATTAATTAGCTACGAATCTGCAACCGTCATTTACGTTAAAACCGTTGTTTGCTTTTCCCAAAGGGAATCTATATAACACATTAACAGAGATTCCACGCGCGTCGTAAAAGTTGCATCATGTGCTCTCGCGTATCCCTTCTTCCCCTCGCAACTTGACCACGGATTTCTTCTTGCTTCCGCATCGGCGCAGTCTCGATCGAAAATCCTTAGACATCGTCGCCGTATTTTTACGATCGAGTTTGAAATTCGATAGACCAAGATTTTCCAGCGTTGCGCAGCAATGCTCCAACCCGGATATATCGCGAGAGACATCACAGATGCACGCGTTGCTCCGTTCTATTTCCAGTGCTCGATACCACACCCCTGCGCTCGATGCATGCCAGGGCATTACGTGGGTGACGTATAAACAGGAATATTTACGAGGTCCTCCCTTCCCTCTTTTTCTCTCTCTATTTCGCGACAGTGATCTGTGTAGGTGCACGTTGATACGTGCACGTTGATGCGTCAATGAGAAAAAGAGACAGAGAGAGATCGCGCGCGCGAGAGAGAAACTCTATGCATTGGATTCGCAGGTCAGTGGGTTGTCGCGTCGCGTCCGCATCGCCTCGCCTCGCTACGCGTCACTCGAGCCCCGATGTCACCGCGGCTCGATTTATCGCGTCCGTCAATCTACGAAGGCTGACCTCTCGTCAAGTCTCGGGTTACCTACCTATCTACCTACCTACCTATCTATCCACCTATCTACCTATCTATTGGTCACGTCGCACCAGCATGCAGGCGCGCGTCGCAACACGCCGTGCTCTCCCCTTTTGTCTTCCGCTTTATTTCCCCGCGAGTGAGTTACACGCGATAGCGACCAAGATGGTCAAATCAGTGGGCGTTACGCGTTACTTCATAACGGCGTATTCTGATTATTCCTCCTTTTCTGTACAGACTTGTTTACGAATTTAAAATTCTTTTCCCTCGGGTCATTCGTTTTTCTGTGATATTTTATCTTATTTATTTGTTTCTTAGAAATGAAATTTATAAAATTTATTTCTTAAATATTACAAATCTTAAAAAATTTCTTTATCTTTAATTAAAAATTTCTTTATCTTGTAGAAAATTGTAATGTAACATATCTTTTCGCAATTTAAGCTTGCATGTCTTGTTAACAATTAATTTTTATAATATATGCTTAATGTAATCACGGCTTTCTGTATTTAAATCGCAACTTATATTAAAAAATGTGAAATAAAATACATAAATTTTAAGAACCATTTTTCAATCGAATTCAATTATTAACTATTTAATCAATTATTTAATTAATTTTTTGATCGATTTTTTGTTCGTTCATCTTAATTTACGCGAATCTTTATTTATATAGTGTATGTAATACACGGTAAGCTGCCAGGAATGAATTTGCTTAAATGACGGAATGAACCATAAATTAACGCGGCGTGACGTTTAGATTCCGCTGACTAAAGGTGTGTCGATTAATAATGTACAGCAGCTCTCTCTCTCTCTCTCTCTCTCTCTCTCTCTCTCTCTCTCTCTCTCTCTCTCTTTCTCTCTCTCGTTCTGTTTCGATTGTGCAAATTCCTGTTGAGATTTGCGTATCGAAAACAATACGCCGATCCTCTCTCTTCTATCGTATTCGAGATAGTATTCGATGGTAATCCCCGCGTGGATCGAATCGTCATAATCCCCTTTGTGCTCGATATTTCACTGTGCAAAATCGCCGGCGCAATATCAACTTCACCGCACTCGTGACGATACGGGAAATTTAGGCTGTTGACTCGTGTCGGGCCGAAATCGCACGAAATTTTGCGGCAGAAATGCGATTTTAGAAGAAAAAAAGGGAAATAAACTCGTTGCGTGTGAACGCTTTTTTTTTCATGCACACACCCCTTGCAGCAAGAGGATTAACTTTTCAATGCACCGCGAATTTCTGGCTTACATGAGAAAATGTATGGAGATTCTGCCAAGCAAAATGTTACGGAGATTCTGCCAAGTAAAATTACTAGTTGAGTCACATACAGAGTGTTCGAATATACAAAATAATTCTCTTCTTGCCGAAAATTGAAATATTTTTTCTTCTATTTTATATTTAATCTTATATTCCATTTTCTTTCATAATTTCAAATGTAATTTTACACGTCTCTTGAATAAATTTATAATTCAGATTCCTTTAAATCTAAATTCACTTAATATTAAATAAAGGAGATTATATTTGCTACATTGTTCTATTTCATAAATTATTGATTACTGAGAACCGTTGACACCCAAAATTTCTGTCAATGAAAAATAACTTGGGCTTCCGATTCTCTGGCAAAATTGCTTCGCTCGTCAAGCTGCACTGCCTATTAGTGCACACCCTGTATACTAACTACATGTATCAAGGGAGAGGTAGAGAAAGCGAGGAAAAGGGCAATTGAGAACGGGGAAGAGGGCGTCTTCCCCCTTCGGTTTTGTAATTCCTGCGTATACTGCGCGCAAATCATTCCGCTCGGACCGTTCGCGGTCTCGCTATTACGGACTTTCGACCGCACGCGGAAACCGCGATCGAGGAGGAATTCTTTCGCGATCGAACCAGTTCGCAAAACATGTAACGGAATCTGGAGATGAAATTCCTTCGAACGTGGCGAACGCGCGTTGAAATGCGCCGGCGTCGCGGATTCAACGTTTCCGACAAAAGCTCTTGCAGCTTCGAATTCTGCGTTAAAATTTGTGCAACGTCAATGCTTTGTCGCTCGCGATTGCTATAAGATACATAATACTCGATTAATTAGAACAAAAAAAAAAATATATATGTGATAATATGGATGCACAAATAATAATTAATTTCTTAAAAATATATTTTGTAAATAAATATAAATAAATAAATTATATATGATAAATTATTTTCTTTAAAAATGTAGCGCAAAACTCGGCTTATTGTTAGGAAGAATAAAAAAAAACAAGTTGAAAATTTTTCCGAATATCTTATGTCTTCTTAGAAATTCTTAAATTATTGTGAATTGTATGCATTTTGTACTTAAGACTGGATCCTTAGTCTTGTTTTTTTGTCTCTTGTTCCTTATACTTCATCGTTACCAGCATATTCCTTAACGGAAGGTTAACGGGGTAAATTCCTTCTCATTTCCTCTCTTCCTTCCTTCTTTGACTCCGCTCAACCTTGCGAGCATCCGTCAACTTGCCGTCGTCTATCGGAGGGTGGTAACGCGTGAGAGGGTGACAAAGTGGAGTAAGAACGATGAGGGTGATAGTATCCGATCTATCGATTTTAGCTTTAAGGTTTCGCGCTTATGTCGAGGCGATGCATCTCTTTTTATTATAGATTTTCAATGGATCGTAAAAGATGCTAATTGCGGACGCGTTTTTCTCTCCCACGTGTCGCTACGACTTCGTAGGCCTCAGCATCCGGCGGTCCGATCAGGGAAGGGATCGGAGGTGACGCCTGAGAGGGTGACAAAGTGTCTCAGCAGCCGCAAAGAGAGAAAGAGAGAGAGAGAGAGAGAGAGCAAAGAAGGGAAGAGGCGGAGATCTCTTTCCTCGCACACACTACTTCCTTCGACCCCTCGACGAGACACACTGGTAGGGTTGACTGATCTGCCTCGTAATGCCAATCGATATACACATAGAGAGGCACCCGGTGCGACACGTCGACGACGATCTTTTAGGCAACGTTCACATAAGCGCATACACGCTCGTTTCGCTTTGTCTACGAAAGACGAAAGAAGCAAGGGGAAGGACTGAACTCTTCATATGTGACGAGTATATGAATAATGCCAAGATATGCGCGCCGTATACAAAAATTTACACGAAATTTTACGATGGAGTATTCTCGAAATGATCCTATCGTTAAATTTAGAAATAATGCGTTATGGACCAAATAAAATATTCTTTAATACGAAAATTATAGAGTCCCGTTAAATTTTGCTTCTCTAATCTTTGTATTCCTTTACTTTATAGACATTAATGTCTGTAACGTCTTTTTCCATATCACAATGGACGGCTCCGTTAGGTGATACACATACATGTATATTATATACAAATTATATTATATACATAGTCTGATAGCTTAATGTACGCAACTAAGTTCGCACAAGTACACGACGGGACACTCGTGTTATAAAGATATTTCATAATTTTGAAAGTCTGCTTATCGCTCTTATTGCGTCCTCATCGAGTCAAAATTAAGGAAACAGTATATCATCTCAAGTAGGCTCAATTGCTATATACCTATTTATATCTGTTTCCAAAGACAAAATAGTTTCTAATTTTACAGACGTAATTCTTGTTCATATTTTCTGTATTACAGTTAGATAACACTGAATAAATAAATAGATAATTTCATTGTGAATTTTATCGCAAATTATATTTTTTTTCTTTTGTCAATTTCGTATAAGAGGAGCTTAAAAAACTAGGAGGTATCTGCGTTTGGTATAGAGATCATACTGAGCCTAAATTTCACGTTTCCACGGGATTAGATGGGCGGATACATCAGTAAGAGATCCTGGGGTTGAGCCAAACTGCCGCACCTCCGCCTTTCAAGTAAGACATCCCATATAAAAGAATCCAACTTACGATAAACGCGCCTTCAGAATTCGTTACAAGTTGGTCCCTTGGAATCGAGAGATTCAATCGTTCTAGCGCGTTTCTCGACATCGAAATTTGATACAAAGATGCATTCGATTTACCAAACGTCCTTTTAAATAAACGCACATATATACACGCACATGCATTAAATATATTTGCGTATATGTTTCCAAAAATGTTAAAATTGTACTCGAAAGTTTACAAAATGTTATAAATATTTATTAGACAGTAAAGAATTTTAAAAAAGTAATGAAAACTTTAATCATTTTATAAAAATATAAAATGACATAAATAAGAATTTCTACACAACAACAATAATAATATATATATTTAAATACTACTCGATAAAATTATTTTATTGCGATTGCTATCAAGCTGTTCAAATTATATTAAGTTAAGTGAGAAAATTCTTATTTTATGTCACTAATAATGGCATTAAATTTTTATTAAAGAAGAACCCATTCCAAATGATCAGAAAAATTCGTGATTGAAAGAAAATTTAATTTGTCTGTTAAATTTTATAATATATAAAATAATATTACATAAATCATGGAAAGAAAAAAATATATTGACACGTTGTTATACTTACAAAGTCGATGAACAATAAATTACGTAAGATCGTAATTCGTCGATCAATCACGGTGTTACATAATGCTTGAGCATTGCGAAGTCACACTTATCGCGTTGTACCCGTCGCTTGAATTATAGTCTTTATGTGTACTGAATTGCATATGATTCCATTTCGCGAGCGACTTAATACGGAGCGGAACAGCGATCACATTCTTGCTCATTTTGAAAAGAAAAATTTTTCTTAAAATTTCTTTAATTCGATTGACAGCAGTTTAGTCACTGCTCTGTAAAACAAAATTATATATTCAGATAAATATATATAACATAATTATATATCATATGTTATATATATTCGTGGCATTCCAAAATTATAATTAATAAAATAACTAATAATAACTAACATAAATATAAAGTTACGAATAAAAATATTATCATAAACTTAGAGTTTAAAACCAAATTAGTTTTATAAATTTATTTTATTATTATTTCAATCAATGGTTGTTATGAGATCAACTTTTCATGATACACTACCAGTTGGTTCCACAAACACCATCTCTCTTCTTTAATCAATTCAGTGATATTAATATCAAAGAGCGACTTCTCTCTCGTCATAACATACCTCATTGTTTTCGATACCCCTCTTCCCGATTCAATATCGATATGCCCTGTAACGCAATGCGTTCATTCGCCATCGCTATACGTGAGCAAGCACGCGCACATACGTATGTACTCACACACGCACGTGCTCATGCGTGTGTGTATTTATGGGCGATATATATGCAGCTTGTGAAAACTGCGAGGGATACGCCGACACAAGAAAAGATCACAAAGGCCAACGTCGTCGTCGTTGTCGTTGCAATGGAGCGAAAGCAGGTGCCGACTTCGAAAGAATCGAAAAGAGTTCGACATGCTTGTCGACGGGGGATCTTCAATCACCGTCAATGGTATCGCGTATAGAACGCACACGTGGTCACGTATTTTCCCTGCTCCTCTCTTCCGCTACTTTTCCATTTTTTTTTATTGTCTTTGCGACCCTCCGCGTCACGTGGGGGGTCGCGAGAAGAATCCTTGAGAAAAAAACAGGAAGTTTGGAAAGCGAGAAACAATGAAAACTTGTGAGTGAAATACTATGAAAAATACAAATAGCTGTTGTAATCAACGTAAACCAAACTGTCCATTGTACAACACAAGTAAAAAAAAAGCAGATAATCTCAAAGTACCTCTGATAAAAAAAAAACAACAAATAATAATAGAAGGATAATCTTATCCTCTTATTTAAGATGTTATTATATTTAAGATGTAAGAGTAAAATGCAGATGATAACTTTCAATAATTTCAATAATGTCAAATTTCTTTTTACGTTTCAACGTAACAGAGAAGAGAGGGAGAAGAAAAAAATATCGAAGCGAAATATTTTTCATGCATGAAATGATACAACTTTATTACATTGCCGCGCAAAATCACAGTGTGTAAGTGTTCTAACTTTTGAATTAACGAAACACTCGTGTTTCTTCTCTTGCGAGTCCTGAGAACTCGAAGAGGACATCAGCACGTTCCCAGGGCACCACGGGGCCTCCCGCTATTTTCTTAACTCGGCACCGTACTGACTGAATAAACGGACGGCCCGCGGTGTGTGTCCATACATGCGAAAGTACGTACGAGTCGTCACCGTCTTCCCCCGTAACCACAAGAACCACGAGAAAGTTACCCTCGTAAACGCGCGGATCGACGTCTATCATCACGGGGCTCCTGCGTGACCCCAACATCTTTTCTTAGCGTTTACCCTACTCTCTTCCATTGCGGTCTCCTCTTTGTTTTCTCTAATGCATTTCTATTAATGTTTTCATGCACCTCTGTCTTTTTCGTCGCGGCTCTCTTCAGGTGCTCTGGAATTATTATCGTCTCTCATGGCTGCGCTTCTGGAGCCTTTGTTCTTCGCGAATCAGTCGAGATTATTCGCGGTGAACGACTTCTTTTTTGGGAACTACTACGCCACGAACAAGTTGTCGATGTAAGATAGAAAGATATGTCTGCTAAAAGAATACTATAATAATAATATTACATATGTATCAGGTAAAAGTAATTTATTTGGATTTAATTTATTATTTTCTTATTTCAAATGTTTTACGATAAGATTATTCATTTTCTTTATTATTCTTATTTCTATTCTTTTGTTGTTCGAAATGACGTGGTCAAACCGAAAAAGCTGTAACCGAGTGATTGAACATAGTTTTACTTATATATAAATTCAATCAAATACATTCAATGATGAGCGGGCTAGCAGCTTCAGTTTGAACAGGGCCAGTTGTTTCGGTAAAGTTGATAGCATCTAGCGTTAAATTAAAGCTATTATAGTAAAGACAAATAAACATTTATAATTGTGACAATGATTGGAATATAATATTGCAACAAATTTGAACGACATGTAATTAAAAGGATTAAAAATAAAAAAACGTAAAAACAATTAATAGCGATGACTATTTATGTTATTTTGTCACTCAAAAGGATTCGATAAAGCTATTAGCATCTTGCATAAAATTAAAGATATTCATGAAAAAAAACAATATACATTTATGTCAAATAGCTTGAACGTGAATTTCAATATTGCAACAAATTCGAATGATACAATTAATAGTTAACATAAAGACATTAAAAAACGATGACTATTTATTTCGTTATTCAAATGATTGTTTTGATGAAGTTGATAGCAGTTTTGCATGAAATTAAAGAGAAGTGCATAAACCGATAGAGATTTCTATTATATATACGTATATATACGTATTATATTCCCCCTAGATTGTGTACAAGTTAATCTCCTCTCTATCAACGTTTCATGTTGCTAAAATGCGTGGAACAAATTATGCGATTATCAAGAGAACTCACGAAATATCCGCTCGGATCCAAGGCTCATCCATTTATCCATTTATACAATATAATTGAGTGGTGAAAAAATTATGAAGATAAATTTTTTCATTTCGATACCACGTGGAAGCTAAAGGATTATCTAGGATTTTCCTTGCGGAAAGGAATATAATAAATATAGTGAACAATTTAATAACTTAAACATAAATTTTAATAAAACATTTCTCAAGCGTTTGATAGATTAATTTATAAATTAAAAAAATTATTGATGCTTCGATATTTCTTTCATCGAAGAATTTCTTCAGTTAGGAAAAAATTGTCTTTAAAATATTAAAAAGAAAGTTAGAACGCTCTAGCTAATCAGACGATAATCTCGCTAGTTAAGGGTTAAAAATGATAAAAATTCTAATGATCATGCTGGATCAGATTGTCATAGAAAAATGAAGCATAAAAGATAGCGAGAAAGAGAGAACCAGAGAGAGAGAGAGAGAGAGAGAGAGATAGCGGAAAAAAGGAACGACACGACGGCAACTTCCCGAAAAATTAATATCCCGTGGAAAGGAGGGTGCACCGGCTGCTTGGCTCTCGAGGACGCTTCCGTGCTCGGCGGGATATAGAGGAGTGAGAAAACGGATGGCGATGGAGAGCAGCAAAAGCTGGAGAAACTTTGTTTTCCAAAGCGATTCTCTCGCTCTTCCGGTGCGGCGGAGAACGGTGATGGAGAAGGCCAAAACAGCGCGCAAAGGGATTAGACGCATCTCGCGAGCCAAATTTCCCTGCGAAGAAACGTCTACGTCGAGATTGCGCTCGATCGGTTCAGTAGGATTTAATTGAGCTTGACCGTTTGACCGGATTAATTAATCGGCCGATTACGCTTATCGACGAAGTCTCGGCGAGGACGTTCGTGTTTCTTCGGGCTATTTACCCCGACTGTGCTAGAGGGTATCCCTTTATTCGCCTTCGGACGGTGGCCTGGCTAAATTCTTAAGGGCGGTTTGTTATCGATGGTCCTTAATTAAAAGTTCTCGCCAACCTGATTCGCATAATTACGCTTGATATGAAATAGCTCATAGCTCAGTAGTTGAAGTTGCGGATTTCATTCCAAGACGCTCCACCAATTATTGTACAATCTCTTACATGATTTACTCTACATTTCCAAGAATTACCCAAGAAATACTCTACATTCCAAGAAATCATGATTTTTATTTTACATATTTATCTTGTATATGAATTCAACATGTAAATCGATATAAAATATTTCACGAAAGTCTTCATCTTAAGAGTACAAGAAAATTTTCAAAAATTTCACAAGATCGCCGAATTATAGATCTCCTATCCTAGAACTAAGTCGCGATTCAAATATCTGAAACATGTGAATATATTCTATAGATTTTTGTATTCCTTCAAAACTGTAAACCACTAGCAAAGAACATCCAAGACGTCCACCGGTCGTCATAGTCGTTGTATTCTCAAAGAGAGAAGAATAGGGAGAAGTAGCAGAGAATTGGGGAAAGAGGAGGTCCATGTGGGTTGGAACGTTGGTTGTAGAATTTTGGGAGAATTCTGGGGGATTGGTTGCGTCAGAGTGAACTTATGAAACGCCCAACCCTGTTACCAGTTGCACCAAGCGAGATATTAAATTTCTGGAATTTTGCGGTTAGGCACGTCTACATACCGACGGCATCTTTCTCTGCTTCTCTCCCTCTTCTCTCTCTCTCTCTCTCTTTCGCTCTCGAGTTCTCTCTTCTTTCTCTTTATCTCGCCAATACGTCCATATCTAATATCCACAATCGCATGCTGAAGAAACTCATTCAATTATAATTTCGCTGTGGAAAGATGAAACGTTGAAACAACTTTCGCACGTACAAGAAGAATTCCAGAAATTATTATCGAGTAATCTCGTTATTTCTGACATCTTTGTGATTTCTTCCAAATTTCTCTTTTTGAGAAGACGTGTAATTTAAGCAAAAAAATTTCGTTACCATCAACTTTATTGTATTGTCTGCTTAGCCTAATTGTCAATACACACTTAACAAACTATGCAACATATACAATGTAAGGGTCATCACGTCATAATATCGGGTTGTCGTATTTGATTCACTGGAAGGTGAGAAGGAATCTGGAGTCGGCTGCTGGTGCCTGATAGTTCGCTGTATAAGCGTTATAGGTGGTGCTTAGAGGGTTAGCCAGGGACACTACACGCGAAGGATTATCGTACTGGTATTGCACTTGCGTGGCCACAGGCTCGATCTCGAGTTTCTGTGGCTTGGCATCCGTGGATGTGACTGGTGCGACGGATAATTGCAGGCCGGCCGGCACGATCTGCAACTTCTGCAGAGGTGCGTACGCGTAGATCGGACCGCGAAGAGGTTCCACGTTCTCGGCGCGGATCTTGGCAAAGTACTTCATAGCCTCGACATCCTGACGACTGATGTACCGCACGCGTTGAAGACGACCGTCGGGAAGTGCCACATAGTACTCTCCGGATTGCTGAGGCTGTTTCTCATCTACGTTCTCATCCTCGAGCTCGTTCACTGCATTCACGGGCTCGGACTGAAATAAAAACATTATAATTCATCTTGTCATTGGTGATTTATATATTGAAAGAAAGAATAAAATGTACTTATTTATGTTGCCGAGAATATTGTTAAAACGCCTTGCTATGAGATAAATATGAACTCTACATTTTTTGTAAAATCAAGTATATCGTAATGAGATTTTCTAGCAAAGTTTTCTAAAAACTTCTTAATGTTGATTGCGTTTAAAAAAATTATCGTACATTATAATCTGAAATCTCGCAAAGAGATTATTTATTAAATAAATGTAGAAACTATGTGTTATATAAAGCAAGTAATTTTTCGTTTCTCGGCAAAACACTTCTCGAAAAGAAGAAATTTTTGTTTTTTTCCAATATTCCGCCAAACAAGGCGTAGGCTCTCAGACGACCTCGAATCACGGGTGAATGCATTATGGGTTGTGTCACGCCAATCTTCGAATTTGGTACGGACACACACGTGCTCAAGACCCGCGATCGAAAGTAAACGACGCCTCGAATACTAATGTCGTTAGGATGAGCGAGAGAAACGATAAGAATGAGCAAGCATTGAAGATTGAAAAAGAGGAGTCTCATGTATGCCGGTGCAATTTAAATTCCGTGGAACTGTCTTCGCTCTCACGTAGGCTCACATGCCAACTCAATGGTCCAGCGCATTCTTTCTCCGGAACAAAATGATAAATCTATGTTACGTAATGTTATGTAAAGCCAGAGAATGCGCATATTCGATATGTGAAATTTGTTCCATTGAAGTCCCGACTACAAGCTTTTCAATCAATTTTAGCTAACGAGATCACGATTAATTAGTTTATCATACCTCTGTGAGAATAAGAAAATATAAAAACGTGAAATTTTGTTTAAAAATCCCATTTATATTTAGTATGTAAAATTAAAAAATATGTAAAATAATAAATTAATTTTTAATTAGTATATTTTATATCTATTAAATTTGCAACAATATCAATTTTACATGGATTTGAAGTTCTTTATAATAAAAAATTAATTGCAATTATCTTTCTTTACCTTAATTTTTAATATCAAATATTTTAATAATTCTGAAAAAAGAAGATTCGTGCTTTGCTTACCTCAGATTCAGTGATGCCTTGAACAGTAGATACTTCTTCTTCTTCAGTGGTGTTGGGACTCTCAGTCGTTGTAGATTCTTCTGGTTCTCCATATTTTCGCTGAGGAGCGCTTGGTGCTCCGTATTGTTGCTGAGGCGCGTTTGGTGCTCCGTATTGTTGCTGAGGAGCGCTTGGTGTTCCATATTGTTGCTGAGGCGCGTTTGGTGCTCCGTATTGTTGTTGAGGAGCGCTTGGTGCTCCGTATTGTTGCTGAGGCGCATTTGCTGCTCCGTATTGTTGCTGAGGTACGTTTGGCGCTCCGTATTGTTGCCGAGACGTGCTTGGTGCTCCATATTGTTGCTGGGGCGCATTTGGCGCTCCGTACTGTGGCTGAGGCGCGTTTGAGTCTTGCTGTTGAAGTTGTCTTTGAGGAAGATCAAAAGCGAGTCCCGCTGGTTTCCAGCCAGACGCGGGATAAGGTGCAGCCTCCTCTTGCTGCCGAGCGAAGTAATATTGTCTCTGTTGCTGTTGACGATATCTTGGTGGTTCGGCGGAGACCATGATGGCCAAGAGGACGATGCTGATGAATACCTGTGTTTGAAAATTAATCGACTGAATATTATTGCAATAAAAATAGGACATTATTCACAAAAATACAATTGGAGGATCTTTTCATTTTCAGAAACTATTCTAACAGTCGGATTAAAAATTAGATAATGATGACTACCTTCATCGTTGTATGATGATAGTTAGCCGGTTGACGAGCTGACTAAATTTCGCCGTCCGTCGCCGGATTATATACACGACGTCTCGTATGCGTTCTGCATGTCTAAGGAGGGTATCTTACGGTCGGGGTAACAACGCGTTCACCGCTCGGCGAATGACATTGGCCTCCTAAAAGAAGCTGATGAATCCTCGATCATTGTTGGCTCATCATTCGGCCGCTCGCGCGCATTCACCTTCGCCTTTGTCGGCGAGCGGGCGCCTTTTCAACAAAAGCGACACTCTTCAATACTCGGCATACGGTCGATTTCTTCGTCTTCCTCGGCTTCCACCTTCTACCCTTTTTCGCACGTTTTGTTTGTTCCGGGCGCACGAAACGAAAAAAATCGCGCTTCTGTCCTATCGACGATTAAATTTAAAATGAATTGAACGAACGATGTTCATATTCACTACATCGAAGATTCACCATTTTTACCGTGAAACGATGAATGATACGCAAAATCATCAATTTATATTTTAGAGAATTTACAGAACGCCTTTAAGTAATAGTAATTCTTCTGTAAGTAATTCTTTAAGTAGATCATTATATAAGATTAAATTACATAAATATGCTGTTTAAGAAAAGCACAAGTTACATTTTGGAAACGAAACAAAATTAAGCTTTTGTAAAAGTCTAATTGAAATTGAAATTGAAATTAATTAAAGCATAAGATTTTTTTATTATTCATGTCATTATTAGTATTTTGAGACATTTTTTTATTCATTCATTATAATTTATAAAATGAGCACATAAAATTCGCATGTTATCAAAGCGTTTCACATATAGAATTTTTATTTTTCATTTAAATTTTAAGAAAAGCTTTTTCGACTCATTTAATTCATCATTGACGTTTTCATTCCATACGCCCGTGACCGATGATTGGGTGCTTAACATATTTCATGGATCGGAGCAAGGCCGTGTTACGCGATGGTTACGTCGTCATAATTTTAACTCCAACTCATCATGCATGGCATGCATGTCGTACGTGTCGACCATTCCACGCACGGATTTCGCCGGCGAATCGCAGCGACGCGACGCGTGATGATGATTCGCGCTAATCAATTCACTGGCGTACTCAATCTGACCAGCATCCGAGAAATGAAGAACGCGGATCGTTCTTATGCACTCGAGACGATTGAGACGATCACGGTCGCTCGGTCGTCCGATCGATCGATCGCGACAATAGTTTGGTATTTATAATGATTGGTATCTTTCGCCTCATTTCAAAATACGCGTAAAACGAGTTCTTCGATTGGTGTCACATTATTCATACGAAAACAGACTTCTATTCGAAACTACGTCAATTTTTCGACAAATCAAACCCAGCGTCTCTGTGTGTGTGTGTGTGTGTGTGTGTGTGTGTGTGTGTG